>PQWD01005113.1:0-91811 GCA_019425675.1 Leucinodes orbonalis | reverse complement strand
CTAAACAGAGACCTATTCAAAACATTCTTTAGACAGAAAATAGATGTGCGAGAAAAAGACAAACGTAAAGATATATGTTAGTTTTTCGGACCATAGCTAAAATTCAGAGATCCCATAGAAAACAATAGTAGACACAGCTCAAATAATGAGAATTGGGCACGTATATTGCAGATATTGACTATAAAAATGTAAATAAAGATTAAGATATCTCTAGCAAGCTGGAGAGACGATATCCGTTATGTAAATAGCAGCATTTGGAAGCAAAAGTAGAAGACAAATTTCCGATGGACAGCGACGATGACGACATAAAAATACTGTATTTATAAAATCAGAATCTCCTACAATCTTTATACAAGAAAATAGGCGTTTATAAGCAATTTAAATGTGTTTTTTTTTTGTGATTTGACGTCCTTAATCGTAAGTGCATATTGTAAGCTGAATAAACTATTTCGACTTATAGATTATAGAGACGGAACCTGGCTTTTCCTGATTGTATATAAAAAAGTTTGGTGAAGAAACACACGGCAAGTGGCACGCAAGAAAAAAGTAAAATTTAAAAAACCCAACGTACTTAATGTAAGGTACACCGTACTCCAAATGATCAATTAAAGATATCGATACTGAGAAAGAGATAATCATCTCGTTGCAAACACATGTGGAGCAAGAAGAGTAATTATACAAATATGTATTCCGAATCGTACCAAGTTGCATGTGCATTAAAACAAATTGCATTCTATGATTGTTTGATTTAACTGACCAATACACGAGAGTCTGCCGTGTGGCTATTTTTCATCCAATTGAATTGAGGCAAATACAGGAGATATAACATATAAAATAAAATACATAGTAAGATTATAGAATATAGTATGAAATACATAAGAGTGTTAAATGCCCTCCTCTCTCCTAAGTTGCTGTGCCCGACAGGGTCCATAATGTACCTATATAACAAATTGTCACCTTCTAAACATTGTGGAAAAGCAATAAATGATTGATTGATTGATTGAAAATATTTGTTTATGAGCGAAATTATTAATGTTAAACCAACCAACCGTAGAAAAGAAGAGCATGGCTCATCCATATTTAGATACAACTAATAACAAAAAAATACCTGTAAAACTGCATCTATATCAAATGTGTCTTAATGTTTCATTTTTACCATTACTAGATTTCATTTCTAGGGTGTTATAAGTATGTATTTTCAAAAAATAATAAGTATGTTATGCGTTGTTTATAATAGTACCCAAAATTCAAGTTTCACGCTTAACTTGGGGCTAGATGGCGCTGTGTCAATGGATATTTATTTAATTAATATTCATTTTTCTTAAAACATATGTTGTAAGCTCAGGCAAGGTAGGATCTAATATGAACATACTGATTTAACTGTAGCCAGGTCCATTAGTGTAAATCACTTAACGAGATAATAAAATCTAATTATAACATTGTCATGCATATTTATATCGAACGAAGTAACAATTTAGATTGATTTGTATTGATATACATTATTTATATTGATTAATTTAATCAAAGATTCGGCGTTTTATATTTTATTTCGACAGTTGATTTAAAAGCTTGTGGACGCCCAGTTTTGCACGAGTATTTGTAGTTCTAGTAACGGCTTAAAATATAATATAGCTTATCATTTATTGTAGCTTTCCAACGATGATAGGGATTTTCTAATTAGTGCAGTAGTTAAAGCCTGAATAGGCTGGGATGGAGACAAAAAAAATCTTTCTCTCTATAGTTTAAGTTGTGTAATGTACCACTAATTACTAAACAGGCATCTGTTTTTTAATGGGTGCCAGTTTAAATTAAATGATTTTTATAATAAACAGTTAATTATTAACTGAAATTTACGATAATATAACATGATAATGATTTTGTAGTGTTAACCCAACTACAACGACGTTAAATTCGCCATATATTATTATCATCGATTTTCGTAGAACAAGAAGGTCTAACTGATTTCATAAAAAATATAAAGTGGGTTCTACTTAAGTTCTACTTAAACAAACATAGGTTACTTGTATTAGCGATCTTGTTTATACGGCCTCTTTTGACAAGTAAAATTTTACAAACAGTTATAATAAAGTACCCAATGTTCCGTAAAAGGTAGGAATCATCGCGGTGAAAAAGACAGTAATCTAAGATCAGTGTCCACGAGCGACTGTCGTTTATGGCAAAAACGAATTGAGACAACAGTGTAGCCGCCCCTTAAATAGCGTCGGTCCGCAATGGACACTCGGCCTAAAATGGAATCGCGAACTGGCAAGTCAAAGCTGGGAGTTCATTTTAAACTTCGTATTTCGAGAGAGTTCTATTACGAATATCTTATAATACGTGTATGACCCATTCTGATAGTCTATTCTAGATCTTATGTACCTTTGAGTAGACGATACAATAAAACTATTAAACCAATCTGAAAACATTCATTTGTTTACAGATTCTAAATTCAAAAATTGTAAATTACATATGTTTCCGTTCTAATACGAGCGAGAGGTTGACAAATGACATGACTAAAAGGCAGCCTTCGTATGATAGTTGTCCATGTCATTAAGTCGCGAGTACTTACTAGTAAAGTAGTACATGCGAAGAAAGGACAGTAAAATAAAGTAGAGCATAGCACAAACAATATATGTACTTAGAAAATAATAAATAAGCATAGAAAAGTCTGTAATAGTAACCAGAAAAAGTTGTAGAGTAAGAAATAAACTACATGGAAAAGTAAAACAATTGTAATAATTACTAAGAGTATTTATGTAAGAAAAAGTAAAAACAATACATTGTAATAGAAATAAGGTTAAAAATGTAATATAAGAAAAGAAAAAGAAAAAGTAAATAAAATATATATAAAAAAGAAAGAAAAGAAATAAAGGAAATACACAAAAAGGAATAAAAAGGTCCCTGACCATAATATCAGGGGGATGAGCAGCAAAAAAAGGAAAAAAAACTAGTAAAGTACCTGAAAACTCGCATTTGGTTTATAAACGCAATTGATTTGTAGGTTTTTAATGTTATTTTGAAATACATTATATACGGATTTGTGTTCTTAGGACGCTGATAGTTGTAACACAGTTTCTACTAAAACAGGTGTCATCGGATACCTCGAGTTCACATTATATACTGTTTTTCATGTGAATGTATTCATAAGGTAAACCAATGTAATAAGGAGTGTCAAATCAATATTATTGATTTTTTATTTATAAAGTAAAACTAATAATTTGTATACCCTGCTTATATTTATTTACTAAACTGTATTTTTAATTTTAACTAAATCTTGTAGAATTGATAGCAAAAGTTGATAATTGAAATTAGAAATTGAATACGACTTTAAAAACTCCCTTCATAACGATATAGTATTTTTCAAATTAGTTAACACACTTAAATAACCTAAAAATTATATATTAATCCAAAGTTCTTACATGTAAAATGCGCATGACACGCATGCGTCAACGTCTCCGTGCACTGAATAAAACATGGCGGAATGCGGCCCATGGGTGCATCAGGTCACCTTCAGGGGCTGCTACTACGCTCTGGTTTCTCTTTTACCAATTTAAAGAAAAAAACAACAACTTACAATCAGTTACGTGCACTCCATATATGCAAATACGCGGTGCATACCCTGTGCGTCAAAACAACCCGGAAAATCGCCAACATATTAAATGATTCCCACTTGTTCACCCATTTTCTCTTCATATTTAACCCTTTGACCGCCAATGACGCCTTAATGCGCCAGATACAATACATTTTCTATTGTGTCTGGGTTCCCGGCGTTCAATGGGTTAAAACCATAGGCAACTTGCTGTCATCAACAGCAATAAATTTGTTAAAAAATGTTTTTTATTGTTGTTGTGATGGGTGTCGCTCACTTTACACCCTACTCATAATATATGTGCGTGCCACTGCTTACAATCAATCTGCTACCACAAGGAAATATGGATGTTGATAGATGCGTAGAACAAATCATAGACAAAATAATTGTGATAGAGTAGTTAAATATCGCATCTTGAGTCAGAGTAACGTAGGACGCCTTCAGGCCCGATAAAAGACTTGCGATAGGTCGCTAGTTGAGGCTAGAGGAGGTAAGCAGAGGACCAACTTATCTCGCGCATAATTGAGGAGACTTATTCCGCTAGTTGACTACGATAACGCTATTAAAAAATGCAAAAAGATCCTTTTTAGTATAAAACACTTAAGATGTGTGTCCACAATACGATGATTTTTTCGTCATCTTAGAAGTCTGTAATTATTTGTGAAGTTTCACTTATGACATCACCGACTCAAAAAAATTCGTATTCGTAAATTAATTTGATTGTATTTGTAAATTTGGTGCACCGAATAAACATTTTTCTTTCTTTATTCTATTTTTTCGAAATGTGGCTTGGCTTCTAAAAATATATAAAAAAATGATTGCATTTTTCTCACAAAAAACTTTATTACGTATTTATCTATCATAAGATCCTAGTCCTAGACAATTTCACAAAAAATAGATTGATAAAATAACTTATCTAACTAGCCCATTATAGATCCTAACTTTCAATGCTACCAGCCCTAACCAATCCTTGCACCAAATCTTGGCACCAGAACTAGTGAAAACCGGATATTTCCAGAACGTTTGATACGTAATAATTGACGATGGAAAGTTAGAACTTACTATGGATTATTATGCACTTCCTACCGATGGTTAAGCTTACTACCGCTCACTTGGAACAAACGGTTACAGCTTCCTTAATAACGAAAATCTACCGCCGTTAGTTGTCAACCGTTCACTTGTTACTGGACTTTAACTACGAGTAGTAAAGTTTATAAATAAATATCCACTGTCATTCACACAGCGCCATCTAGCCCCAAACTAAGCATACGCCTGTAATATGGATAATAAACAACGGATAAACTAATTAAATACTTTTTTTGTAAATACGTATATATCATAGATATCAAATACCCAGAGCAAAACAAACAAACATGTTCATGCACACAAATGTTTGAATTGTCCGGAAATCGAACCCGGAACCCTTGATGTAGTAGCCGACGTCTCAACCATAACACCAGATAGTGCTTAAAATGCCTGCTTGGATATAATTAAAGCATACACAGCATTTCTATGTAATTATTTCTCATACAAAAGCACCTTCTGATATAATAAAAAATCCCGGTCCTCAACTATTACTTTTGTTTGTTTTTAAATCAAAGTCAAAAACATTTATTTCAAATTAGGCTTACAAAAAGCACTTATGAACGTCAAGAAATATACAAAAATATAATAAAAACGGATTTAAATACTAAACTAAAAATATGAGTTTTGATGCTTTGAAAAAAAAGCGCTTCAGTGGTTTGGCCTGTTGAAATATTAGCTTTTATCTTTCGATTTTAATAAAAAAGCTTACTATAGTATCGAAGATTATATAAATGATAAATTCTCATGGACATGTTGATCTCCACGCCTGCACTGCTTTTGTTTTTTTTGTTATCATCTATTGTGATTTATATTATACTTTAATACTTTGGTAGATAATTATATTTTTACTTATACTTAATATGATAAAATTATGAATATAATTTGCTTTATATAAGTATTTTGATAACAAATGATATGATTCTGTACAAAACACATTTTTTTTAAAACAGTTACTACTGAGTTTCTTGCTGGATTCTTCTCAGTGGAAAAACAGTCCGAACCAGTGGTAGCTTCATTTGACATTCATAAGTGTTCTATAACTGAATAAACACTTTTTATTTTCATTTTTCTTGATCCAAACCAATCCTTACATAACAAGGTCTAATATGATTAGCCCATAGTCGTCAAATAAACAAACAAATTCAAACAATATCCAAAAGATCGCAGTTGCATTGCAACGACAATGCACCGGCTGCATGAATGGCGGCCTCTACGTGGCCTTGCGCCTACGCAGTTGCAACGATCCGGTATTATGTTCTGTTGCCAATTTTACGCTTAATTGCCTTGTTTATTTGTATTATCTGTTTATTTCCTATGTATATTCTCTGCGTATAATACGGTTTTTTTTCTTCACCTACAGCTTCTTTATTCTTGCGAGTAATGATAAAAGATATTTATTTTCCAAAACATGTGTCATAATATAATTTATTACCGTCTTAGATATATAGGTAATTGGGTACCAACATGTTTTACCAATAATGACGTGTAAAATATAAGTATGCCCATTTTAAAACGAACGATAACCTTCCTTAACAAAGTTAAATTTTGAATAACAACAAAAGTACAGATATAATTTTGAAATAGGATACCAGGTGCGAAGTAGTACGCGTAGTTACATCACATTAAACTTTCCATGTCAACAAACGTCATGGTATTTAAATAATATCGTAGGAAATACGAGACTCGCTTACATAAATAATATTTTGTAAGATAACAAAGGTGCGGATCAGGTATATATATGTTAAAATGTTTGTAATGTAATATGACGACCCATCTGGTGTAATGGTCGAGACGTCGGCTGCTACACCAAGGGTTCCGAGTTCGATCTCCGGGCAGTACAAACATTTGTATGCATGAACATGTCTGCTTTGTAATGGTCTGGGTGTTTTCTATGTGTAATATGTATGTTTATTTAAAATAATGTATATAAGTGAGTTTATTAATTGTTTAATACCCATAATACAGGCTTCATGCTTAACTTGGGGCTAGATGGCGCTGTGTGAATGTCAGTGGATTTTTATTTTATAATGTAATTTTATATTTATAAAACTTGCAGTATCTAGTTTAACCATTTACTATCATCGGTCCATTCAAAAAGTTTTTTTTTTTCGAACTGACTACTGCTGTTGGCCGCAGATGGCCTTTACAGCTTCACCGGGCAAGTGGCGAGCGCAGATGGCTCTCAGCCTTAATATTTACACAACGAGCCTAAGGGCGTCCCCGAACGGGACTCGAACCTCGGCTTAGGGCGTTGCGGGGAGGGCTTGGTAGCCTAACATATGTTTGGGGAGAAAAGCGGCACATGCCGGTTACGCGAATAGGGACTGTGCGAACCTACCGGGATACGCGACGATGGCCCCCGCCGGCGGATTCATTTGTGTCTGCATTGAATAGGCTCTGCAACTACTAATTTCAATAATAATTTCATGTTGGAAAGCTACACAACCCCGCAGACATTAGCTATATCATAATTATCGCGCTGCTAGTAAAATTAAACTATCGTAAAAAAAGGCTTTGGATATCAGCGTTTTGTTCGGTCTATTTCCCCGAATTCGAAATTGGGTACACTGGGAATAAAACACCCATTTTCCCCCGGCCGGGGAAACCATTCGGGGAAAATTGTGACTAGACCTCTTGTGATATGTTTACAGGATGCTTTGGTACTGAAAGACCCTCACTGAGACCTTAATACACAACACACGAATCAAATTGAGAACATGATTTAAGTCGTAACTGTCATGAAACAACAAGGGCAAAAAGGTTGCTACACTAGGTACATAGATAACTTCAAAGCGGCAGATTGTACACCCAAGTACGTTGTTATACAACAAAGATGAAGCCATTGTTTAATGGCGACAGGCGTTTGTAACAATAAGACCTTTATCTCACAGGCCATCCGCCACTTGCGCAAAGGAGAAATGCCGGACCTGGACAGTGCATTACATTTCTACCATAGATTTTGTGTTTGGTCCTGGCGTAAACTGTAATAATAATTGACGGTCCAAAAACATTTATAAAATATGTTTAGGATTTTTTAGGTGTGACAATGTCAACTCACGTATTGGGATCTGCTCTGCGCTGCTGTTTAGTACTAGTTAAAAGTGTCATATAGGCAACAGCTATCACCTAACACCAAATTTCCTTGTTTTAATTTAAATAAAGAGAAGATAGTAAAGATATTATATGGGTATCAACGAAGTCTGGAGTTTCTTGCGACTACTACACGCTTGAGTAAAATTTTGCAAATAGTGAGTATTTACGCCACATCATAGACACCAGCTGTCATTTTTGGGACACGTTTTATTTAATAATAACATTCCGTCCGGTATTTTTATATACTTCCATGGGGTACTATTAATCATGGCTTCAGGTATATTTTCTTCCAGAATATATCAGTACAGATAATCAAAACACCGCAATTAATTGTGTTAACTTATAATTAAGAAGTCCATTAGTTTAACAAGAAAACATTAATGAATGCCCTGTTGACCTTTCGTTTGGAAGCTGCCCCTTCCCACGCACCCGGTACCGTAACATTACACAATGTACAATACAATTTTCGCCCAAAAGAGATCCCACAAGTAAAATAAAGATGAATGACAGCCAAGTGCCAGTGAATAGAAAAAGGAAAACAACACGCTATGTCTATTGTTTAATATTTTTATTTATTTACACAGTGTATGTTTGCAATAATATCGGAATATTGTAAAACGTTTAATCGAATATACTGGTGACTGGCGAGTAGGTGCCTTTCTTGGTCAACGTTTAAGTTTGGCCATACAACGCGGGAATGTTGCCAGCCTTATGGGTACTACGTCACAGACTAGGGACAATCTGGGGCACTTTTTTAACGTTTTATATACATTATTTAACCAACAATTTTTTATTATAAGACTTTTAAAAAACATTTAAAATATCTATAATAAAAATAAAAATTTTGGTCGTCAAAATGATACGTAGAAGAAGATTCAGCTTTCTTTTTAACCGACTTCAAAAAAAGTTATTTAATTCGACCGTATATATGCTATATATTCATTATGTCCTCTATAACAACACCTATCTGATGATAGGTTCATGACATGGAAAAAGTACTAATTTATAACTAAATCCTCTTTGAATGTTAATTAGTTTAAAAACGCATAGATACTTTGAAGAGTTAAATAATTTCTCCGCCATTTATCATTTCTGTTAATCAGATTTGGATATCTAGTAATCATCATCAGCTCATTAAACGTCCCCACCGAGGGGCACGAGCCTAACCGTATAGGGTGTTTAGGCCTTAATCGTTCACGCGGGCCCAGTGTGGATTGGCCAACTTCACGCACAACCAATCTCTTAGTAGGTGTGCGCAGGTGTGGGATTTGAATGCTGAACAGCCCACACCAATGAGCCACCGAGTTTCAGATGGTCTCTGAGAATGGGTAGCTACTAATATATATTAAATATCCACATGAACTTGGATATTATCGTGACATGATTGACGTATCCTCGCCGCGTAACCTGCCCCAGGGTAAGAACTACAAGCAAAACCTAACAAAGAACGNAAGTACGTTGTTTATCAACAAAGATGAAGCCATTGTTTAATGGCGACAGGCGTTTGTAACAATAAGACCTTTATCTCACAGGCCATCCGCCACTTGCGCAAAGGAGAAATGCCGGACCTGGACATGCATACATTTCTACCATAGATTTTGTGTTTGGTCCTGGCGTAAACTGTAATAATAATTGACGGTCCAAAAACATTTATAAAATATATTTTAGGATTTTTTAGGTGTGACAATGTCAACTCACGTATTGGAATCTGCTCTGCGCTGCTGTTTAGTACTAGTTAAAAGTGTCATATAGGCAACAGCTATCACCTAACACAAATTTCCTTGTTTTAATTTAAATAAGAGAAGATAGTAAAGATATTATATGGGTATCAACGAAGTCTGGAGTTTCTTGCGACTACTACACGCTTGAGTAAAATTTTGCAAATAGTGAGTATTTACGCCACATCATAGACACCAGCTGTCATTTTTGGGACACGTTTTATTTAATAATAACATTCCGTCCGGTATTTTTATATACTTCCATGGGGTACTATTAATCATGGCTTCAGGTATATTTTCTTCCAGAATATATCAGTACAGATAATCAAAACACCGCAATTAATTGTGTTAACTTATAATTAAGAAGTCCATTAGTTTAACAAGAAAACATTAATGAATGCCCTGTTGACCTTTCGTTTGGAAGCTGCCCCTTCCCACGCACCCGGTACCGTAACATTACACAATGTACAATACAATTTTCGCCCAAAAGAGATCCCACAAGTAAAATAAAGATGAATGACAGCCAAGTGCCAGTGAATAGAAAAAGGAAAACAACACGCTATGTCTATTGTTTAATATTTTTATTTATTTACACAGTGTATGTTTGCAATAATATCGGAATATTGTAAAACGTTTAATCGAATATACTGGTGACTGGCGAGTAGGTGCCTTTCTTGGTCAACGTTTAAGTTTGGCCATACAACGTGAGAATGTTGCCAGCCTTATGGGTACTACGTCACAGACTAGGGACAATCTGGGGCACTTTTTTAACGTTTTATATACATTATTTAACCAACAATTTTTTATTATAAGACTTTTAAAAAACACATTTAAAATATCTATAATAAAAATAAAAATTTTGGTCGTCAAAATGATACGTAGAAGAAGATTCAGCTTTCTTTTTAACCGACTTCAAAAAAAGTTATTTAATTCGACCGTATATATGCTATATATTCATTATGTCCTCTATAACAACACCTATCTGATGATAGGTTCATGACATGGAAAAAGTACTAACTCTCTTTGAATGTTAATTAGTTTAAAAACGCATAGATACTTTGAAGAGTTAAATAATTTCTCCGCCATTTATCATTTCTGTTAATCAGATTTGGATATCTAGTAATCATCATCAGCTCATTAAACGTCCCCACCGAGGGGCACGAGCCTAACCGTATAGGGTGTTTAGGCCTTAATCGTTCACGCGGGCCCAGTGTGGATTGGCCAACTTCACGCACAACCAATCTCTTAGTAGGTGTGCGCAGGTGCGGGATTTGAAGCTGAACAGCCCACACCAATGAGCCACCGAGTTTCAGATGGTCTCTGAGAATGGGTAGCTACTACTAATATATATTAAATATCCACATGAACTTGGATATTATCGTGACATGATTGACGTATCACCTCGCCGCGTAACCTGCCCCAGGGTAAGAACTACAGAAGCAAAACCTAACAAAGAACGGTTCGAGTGAATGAACACGCATTGAATGATTTATCCATTTTCTTGCATGGTCTACAAAATATGTAAACATTTGCATTTGTTAACTTCGGTTACTGTAGGAATATTGTGTGGTCAGCTGATGAATAAAAAACACATAAAACTGAAATGATTATTATTAATAATACTTTAAAATAAAAATTAATTAGTTTCCTGAAACACAACATCTGTCATAAGCAGACGTACCCTCAGGTTCACAAACTAGTCGTCCGATTCAAATCTTACTCTTAACATAAATATGTACTTTCCTCATATAAGAAGACGCTTCTAACTTTAAATTGTTAGCCCTTTCTTACCGACTGTACAATGCAGTGCTGCGATGATGCTGCAACGTTCCCACGTCAAGTGCACTGCACCGCTTGCAACTACAGTTTGAAGTGTCTTATCAATGAACCGCTCGAAAATATTTGACCCCGATTAGCAATTTTTTGAGGTCTGATTTAAATTAAGTCTGCAATTATATCCCAGTTGAGACCAGGGCCAAACTAAGGTGGTACTCCACCTCAATTATTCCTGACCTCGTCAAGACGCCCCCATCTGGCTGAAGAGCTGCACAATCCGGATGGGGATCTTCCCTGGGCGGTCTGGAAACTCTGAATAGACTGCGGGTGGGTATTGGTCGGTGTCGTGAAAATTAGATAATATGGGGATATTCCAGAAGCAGTCTGTATGACTGCGGTGCCTCTCAGACAATGAAACACCTACTGTCTTTTCCATCTTTGTGCGGTTTTCAGAGCCTCAGGATGGCAAATGAATCCGAATCAAAGTGGCCAATATTGGTCACATTATTATATTTAGTTTATAAATCCATATCGACTCGATAAAAAGAAGAGCCTGATTTTGTTATAAAATACTAGTCACAGATTTTATTTTACTATATTTTAAGTCAAGTCCGAGTGATACTTCGGATATTGGTCCTTTTTTCTTAATAAAAATCAGCCTAGCAATGCACATTGCATGAAATTAGAACTCTTCAAAGCATGTTTGAAGAAGTGAATCATCTAAATAAACTTCACAGGAATACCATAATAAAGTTTTTAACTAGGTTCATTTATTGCAAAGGCGACGATTGGTTTATGATGATATGTCCAAATACCAGATCAAAGATGCGAGAAGGAACTCTGTCTGCGGATTGGTGCACCTAAGACAGTTCTGTAAAGAAATCTAAACACGTCATCTAGCTCCAAGTTTAATTTAGAAAACTTTAAAATTTACAATAAATATATAGGTACGTTTTTATAAAAAAAATATTTTATTTTTTAACAACCCACACTGTTAACCTAAGAGCTTAAAGAACGTCTCTATATTCAGGCCCTAGTAGGTGATAAACGATTCGCGCGGTACTTCCTGAGTCGAGATCGCCGTTTATAGTTCTAACTTTTGACGCTCGACAAGCAACAATACATCAGGTACCTATAACCTCCTTTAAGCAAACTTTGATAAATGAGAATAGAATCCAGGGTTCTTCAAATCGCAGTTTAAAAACTTATAAGTACTTTTCGTTTTAAAGGTATTAATTCTAGGAAACCGTGTGGTTAAGGTTATAGCACAAACGGTTCTTTATAAAGTACAACTATAGGTTTATATTCATTTATAAATAAATAAATTATTTCTATTTGCAGCTGAGCGTCATTTACCTACTTTATTCTTAGGGTCAAAGTCCCAAGTCCTTAAAGTAAACTCAAAGATTATCTGTAAAAATCGCTTGTAGCGATAAGGCAGGCCTTTGTCCACAGTGTTAGTTTATTTGTTTAATGTTCAAAAATATTTATTCAAATGTCTGCCTATAGAAGATACAAATAAACATTTGTTGTTTGTTGATACTAATGTAAACAAAACAACTTAGTGATTCAACAACCAATTACGCTTTCCCAACTTCCCTGCAGTTTTATAAACGCCTACCGGTTAAGGCAAAGCCAACTATGACTGCATATGGGAAAGTCTATGCGTATGTTACCACAAAAGTACATGGGTTTCACTTGCACTGACATCTGGTGATGAAATCTAATATTATCGACTTTTTCCGGGCCAAAGGTACCTAGTGTGTACAATGTTATCAGCATCAGCACGTTAAATGTCCCCACCGAGGGCACTAGCCTAACCGTATAGGGTGTATAGGCCTTAGTTGTCCACGCGGGTCCAATGCGGATTGGCCAACTTCACGCACAACCTTTGAATCTCTTCGCAGGCGTGCGTAGATTTCCTCAAGATGTTATCCTTCACCGTTAGAGCGTTGGACAACGTATGTATAATTTCGAAAATTCGATAACACATTGGTACGTGGCCGGATTTGAACCTGCACCCTCCAGAAAGAAAGGCAACACCACAAAAAGTCCACACCAATGAGCCACCGACGCTGTACAATATTGTATAAAAATTCAGTCAGTAGCTACGTACTGGAATGTACTTGCTTTAATATCTGGCCATTATAGATTAACTGTATTAAATTTCACATAATCGTTTTTCATACCGCAATAGATATCCCAAAATACAAGTACATGTGGGTAGTCAGTAGGCAGACACATTAACTTGAAATAGAAATTTCACTTCGAAAAATGTTTTGTTTCTAAACATTCGTAATTTTAAACCATATTGACTCCAGCCAGGGCCTCAATTCTACTATTTTTTTATGTTATATGTGAACAGGGCGGTTAGCTCGCTCACTGTGGTAAGTAATGCGCCTGACCATAACAGATGCAGTTTTGTAGGAAATTAATAATTAGTCTTTAGCGTTTTTCGGTTTTTAAATACGAAGGAGAGTAAAGATATAGCTAAAAATAATAATCATCACAATAACGATTCTATTAGCGCATTTTAAAATTATCGGAATTGGAGCCCTATTCGCATTATCTTCCTACGGGTCATTAGATATACAGAGGTTCTATTGGACCATTATTCCGCGTTTATGGCGTTTTGAGTGCGTGTGGGAACAACGTGGGACGATATTAGGTAACGTTAGGTAGCGCTCGTAAACTTACACGAGTTTATTATTAAACGTTTAATGTGTTAAACGTTATAAATCATTAGTTAAATAAAATTAATTGGGATGTTGACTGGGTTGTAAAAATATCTGGTACGCTCATTAGGTATTCTTTATATTTATTTTAAATATATTACATTTCAGTACGTTTCAGAACATCGCCTACTACACAAAGGGTTATAGGTTCGATCCCTGGGCAATACATTTGTGAGCATGAACATGTCTGTTTGTATTGATCTGGTTGCTTTTATGTTATTTAAAAATATATATAAAGTAGGTATATTCACCCGTTCTTTAATACCCATAATACTCGTATAACCTCTGCTTAAATTGGGGCTAGGTGGCGCTGTGTGAATGGCACTGATATTAACATTCACATTAAACTATCGTTGATAAAACCCACATAATAAATTATTTAATTTTAAGTTACGAAAAATACAGGGTAACATCGAGAACACTGGCACTTTTTTAAAAATAACAACTTACTCCTTATTCAAGGGACATCCTCAAATATAATTTAAATCCATTGATACACAAATCAAATATTTTCAAGCCCTTAAATCATATAAATCACTTTGCAATTGTATAATAATACACACGACTTTTTAAAAAAATGTCTTAAAAAAATGACAAATAAATATGGGGCGAAGCAGGTTCACGGAACGCGGTGTGGCCTAGGGCGGCGCAGTCGCGGTGTGGTGGTCAGCGCCCAAGTTATTATTATTTTATTAAATGCAATAATTTTTCTAGTATTTATTTTGTAAAACTTTTATGATAAATCTATATGGTATTAGGTTTCCATAAAAATATTTTTTAATAAGAGTACAATAATAAGTTGAATGAATGCCAATGATTCAAAACTCACCCTGTATATTAAATTACGCCAGTAGATAACTGTTGTGTCCAAGTGTTGTAAAACCATAGTAATGTTTAAAAAATTGTCGTTTGGATAGATCAACAATTTTTTTTGAAAGTACCCAAATTTGAGTAATTTCTTGTGTTGATTTTGTGTTGGCTCATTTGTTGTATTTTAATTGTTTAGTCTTATTAAGCATTCGGGTGTTCTTTTCTATACAATCTTTATTTGTGAGGACTTATAATTGGCTACCTGTTGTTATTTGTGTATATTTTTGTGTTTCATTGCTGTTGGTCCTATGAAATAAATAAATAAACAAATAGTAGGGATGATCTCTCACCTTATTATTTTAGCGGAAAGAAATACGCAACGCTTATTCAATTTCAAGTTTGTAATGGTAAAGTTACAAAGACTAAATATTGCTTGAGACGATAACAGGTTATTCACCGCAAATGATTAGCCGTTACTACAAAGTAAATGACTAAATGTTGTGTATACGTATTCCAACAATATAAATTTTTAATGTTTCTTCCATTAGTTTATTTTGTTGATATTGAAAAAAAAGTAATGAAATCCACCTCCACCAGCGACTTTTCGCAAGTCATCGGTCCATCAGGTCAGAGGACGTCCTACGAAAAAAAAATTTACCACGACGCAAAATGTTCATTTTTTTCATTATATAAAAATATTTATTAGGTGGTAACTCGTCACAAAATCGAGTTTGATGCACTTCTGTGATTCGGGATAAGGGCACTGTAGTTTCTCTGCAATCTCTTAAGCCGAGATTGGAATCGCACTCTGGGAAGCACTAAAGCTCGGTGTGTACATTTAAAACTGAGAGCTATCTGCGCTAGCCAATTGCCCGGTAAAGCTATAAAGGCGATCTGCGGCCAACAGCCTTAGTCAGTTCGAAAAAAAGGGCACTGTAGCTAGTAAAATTACCGGGTATAAGTGACGTAAGATCTGTGATATCGGATTATAGGGGCAGGATAGTGTTGACGGAAAATAATGACTAGCTACTGTTATTAATTTCTTTCAACACTGAATCGGTCATGGACAGACTTACCACAAGATCGTCCCGCTCTTTTTATGTCAAAATTCAAATATTTATAGTGTTCCAATTTCACTAAATATTTTTAAAGAAATGAAGGTTCATTTACACCATGCGTTCTATTTCTAAAAAATACACACACTTCGCGGTACGAGAACGCGCGAACGGTACAATACAAACGGGCCGATTCGGACGAGCGCGCCTTCCTACGGCATTAGCATGGGCCAATTAACTGTGTGGAAACGGTTTAAGCTCGTGGAAATTGTGTCCACAGATTTCTTAGTTCCTTCCTTGTAAATACTACATTAATCAGTTTTCTTTTTTCTAAATTAACGTCGATTATGAGGATAGGCTATGGAGTTGAAAAAGTAGATTGGGCCAGTGCGACTGAATAACACGACTTAATTCTACCTACCCTGGCTTCAACAAATTCTACATATTAGTCAATATGTACGGCTTCGCCATTTCGCTACCGTCGTGGAGATGATGCGAATATTTAGTTTCTGATCTGAAGCCAAAAACGAGAAAGCCAACACATTTACTGATATGTAGAATTCGTTGAAGTTAGAGTCGGTAGAGTTAGACCGTGTAGATTTAGAAGCTTAGCTCACATGAGATCTGATATCTTTATGACAGGGCAAACCTATTGTGGCCGATTTGGCAACATATAACATGAAATGTTTTTGGCGGGATTGCAGTACTTTTTGTAAGTTGCTAGGCAGTCATAAAAGGTTTTTTTAAGTACTTATTATTCGGGTTTTTAGTTGCTGTCTACATTCCCGAGTAAACTTTCATGTCCTTATTAATTAAATTGGTGAAAGTCTCATACAAACTTCCCCCCAGAGAATAAGGGGCAAAAGTTATATGTTTATGATTTTTTTGTTGATTGTATAGTAAACTTAGATTACATACCAAATTTCGGTTTTCTAGCATTTCAGGAAATAACCAAACATTTTGATGATCTTCAGTGTGTCAGTGACGAAATCCGTGTATTTTAGATATCACGGAAAGCTGAAGTATTAGATCTATTCAATGAAGACTTTGTTTAATTTGAGCATCGGTAGCACATTGGTGTGGACTATTGCCGTCCGAAATGGAGTACCAAAGTTTTATCAAATTTTTGAAATTAAATGTACCCTTACCCGACGCTCTTACGGTAAAGGAAAAACGTCGTGACGAACTTACGCACGCTTCAGATAAGTCAAAGTCAAAGTCAAAACATTTATTTCAAATTAGGCTTACAAAAAGCACTTATGAACGTCAAGAAATATACAAAAATATAATAAAAAACGATTTAAATACTAAACTAAAAATATGAGTTTTGATGCTTTGAAAAAAAAGCGCTTCAGTGGTTTGGCCTGTTGAGAAAGAAGCACCCAAGAAAACTCAACAGTGTTGCCTTTTTAAAAACAATTCCTTAATGTAACAATATATCATAAACACTGAAATAGCTGAGCAGTTTAAGACCACGGATTTTTATCACATAAATATTCGTCAATAGTGTAGGTAGGTGTAATAAGATTCAATGGTGTGTGTGAAGTCGCCCAATCCGTACTGGGCCCGCGTGGACGACTATTGGAATACACCTTCACGGGTAGGCTCATGCCCCTCGGTGGGGACGTATAATGAGCTGATGATTAGTCTATAATTGACATCATATTATGAGAATATGAACTATTTGGTACATTGGAAACTAACTCTATAAGAGTTCCAAAAATACAAAGCCGAAATTAGTCGATTGTTTTACCAAACTACCCGTACTGCTACTACTACTCAAATATCCATATAACTTGATTTCAACCTATAAAATCTCTATTATAATGATCTCGATCCATTAACATTCAGTTAATACCTATTCTTTAAATACCATAAAAATAACATAAATGACAAAAACTTTTCGCTACATATCAGTGGTATGACGTAACCCCTTTAAGTTTGGTGCTAGCAACCTTGAGAACCGCCATAAAATCCAACAGCGAGTCCCACTACATTTACAAGGCCTCTTGGTAATGTACTTAAATGGCAAACACTCGACCATTAGGCGTGTTCAGTTCTCTATAAAAGCTCTTCGTAACTTTAAAACTTAGAAATATGGTTCTGCCTAGACCCGAGACAGTTCACTCATCACTGCTGAACATAGGGTAGATCCCAAGTAGGATGGAAGTGACGTATTTGGCTATAATTTCCAAAATATACTTTAATTATATAAAGGTAAAAATCTTATTTCGATCCATTTGAATAAAAACTTATTCTCAGGGCGTCAAAAAAAAATCACTGAATCTTTAAATTACAAGAGTGTAAAGGAAAACCATCTTCTTTTTTTCACCGTAAGAGCATAGATAAACGTGTATATATTTTTGATAATTCGTAAATACATTAGTGCGTGGCAGAATTTGAACCTGTACCCTCCAGATTAGCAGACAACAGCCGGCACCAATGAGCCACCGACGCTCATTGGTGTGGATGCTCAATAACACTAAGGCCCGTATTCTAGAACGAGACTCAAGCGTTGATATTCACTTAAGTAGAGTGAGAAAGGGATGGCGCTCTATAAAATAAATAGCACCATCCCATTCTAACTCAATTTAAGTCAAGATCAACGTTGAATCTCGTTCTAGAATACGGGCCTGAATTGTTGAGATTTAAAGGAAAAACAGCTTTATATTTTTTTCAAACAAATTCCGGTTTTTCACAAAAGGACATCATTCGTAAAAATGTATTGTGTTCATTAATAAAATAGTAACTCATGTAGATCTACCCTTTAATTAAAACTTTCAAAAGCATGAATTGCCTAGCTAGAAAACAAAAGCATCATTTCTTTTTTAAGAGATTAATATAAATAATTATTTATAATCAGTGCCTTCATTAAAGGAGGTCGCGCCCATTTAAAGTCACGGATTACCATGTGCGCTATGGAATTCTACGATTTCCTGTCCTAGCTATAGTTAAGTAAGTGGCTGGGGTCAATGGCATGCTTGTTTACTATAAAACTGTCTTTATTATACGATGACACTAGCCTTCTTTTTAATAGAAATATTAAATAAAAGTTTGGCTTTGAAAACAAATCGATCACAGATCGAATTAAATAAATTTGTCATTGTTTGTCTCCTGCCTTGAAAACAATGAAAAGTATTTAATGTTTGCACTACATACTACTTGTCGGTCTTTTTTTAGTATATGTTTTTATTTCAGACGTTTAAGATAACTAACACATATTAGTTCAGACTACTTTGAGCATTTATTTTTATCATCATCATCATCAGCTCATTAAACGTCCCCATCGAGGGGCACGAGCCTACCCGTATAGGGTGATTAGGCCTTAGTCGTCCACGCGGGCCCAGTGCGGATTGGACGACTTCACACACAACCTTCGAATCTCTTCGCAGGCGTGCATGAAGGTTTCCTCACGATGTTTTCCTTCACCGTAAGAGCGTCGGATAACGTACATATATTTTTCAAAAATTTGAAAATACATTGGTACGTGTCGGGATTTGAACCTCAGCCCTCCCGGTAGGAAGGCGACAGTCCACACCACTGAGCCACCAACGACTCTTATATTTTTATATTTACTGTAAATTTTCACTTTTAAGCTCAATATTTCATAAACGAAGCGTTGTATCGAAAAAGTATAATGCGTTTCATTAAAAAAAATATTTATAATGTTAAGGACCTACTTGTAGTAACTTTAATATACTTCAAATAAATATATTTTTTCCGTTCATTAATAGCTTTCAAAAACAAATATGTTCTCTTGAAACAGTTTGTAACTTTGTAAAACACGCATGTAATTTATGTACTTAATACAGTTTGCTTACAATAAATTTGTAAGGCTCAATTCGTAGTTCCAAAGCAGTACCTTCGTAATACCTTAAGTCTCTTAAAAAAACCCGTAGGTACGATACCGCGGGTATCGTACCTACGGGTTTTAAAAAAAAAAAAAAAAAAAAAAACGTAGGTACGATACCGCGGGAATTCCATATCAAAACCGATTCGCAACGACTTAGTTTGTACAGTTGGTCCATACTACATAATGTTAGCACAAGTTTCTTATTGTATATGTACTCATTGTGAGTACAAGTACCTTATTTTGTATGTATAGTTATCAGATGTACCGCAGAACAATGCGTGATGATCAGGCCGGTTCGCAGAGTGGACTTTGTGTATGAGAATGACGTTGCAAATGATCAAAATTTTATATGGAAGTCAATTAACGCAACATGACGATTGTGTAATGAGTCTATGGTAAACTGCCTCCTGTGGTTTGAATGTTGAATTTAGATCGCTACATGATCCGACGGGCTATGGGTGAGTCCAGTAGGAAGACCGCGTAGTAAAACTCGCTAAGTGAATTTTTCCCAGTTTGATTAGACATTCAGACTAAATTACCAGATTTTTTGAAAAGAAAGATCATTCTATGTAGCTAAGAACACGTTAAACCATGGATCCTGGCTACAATGAAATGATTGTCATCATCAGATGATGGGAGTCATGAACACTGACGAATACGCTACGAATCTACCTATAATTTTATAATAATTCAGTTCACTAAATTTTGGAAGTAAAGAAATTTTTAATGAATTACATCCAATTAATATATGGACGGCAATATACAATATGTGTTATAACTGGCACAAATGGAAAACGAGCAATAACAAAAATAGCCAATGGTGGCGCGAGCACTTCCCGCGCAATCAAATTTTTAATTATATTTTTTTTAAACTAGAGATGATAGAAATGACGCTGCGGGCACACAGCCTACCGAGCCGTTCGTTGACTCGCGTTTGAGAGAAAGTTAATAATTAAGAGCAGGTAACACCAATCGATTGTGTAATGCAAGGCTGGTATATACGTGATAGGGAATAAAGGTTTTCATACTGTAGGTATTCATAAAGTTAAATATGGAAATGTTAAATTAAACACAAACGTTAAAGTTAAAGCGTATCTGTTGGTACAATAGCGAAAACTGTCGATAATCTCCTTTAGGATAAAAAAAATGAATTGTATGAAAAGTCGTTGCTAACTGAAAACAGACATTTAACTAATTTTTTAATATGACGATTTAAAATTTGCATGTAATAAAATAATCGCATGGTTTTAAAATAATACGTAATGTAGGTACTTTCTAGTTACCGTTGTTTAGTAGTGATTTAGTAATGATCTTAACGTTGTTTAGTCATAGTATGTACATACAAACTCCTTGCTTAAATTGAGGCTAGATGGTTTTATATGTCTTGTTATTAATTATTCTAACCACTATTTTCTTTAACATAATATAAGTGTTCAAAAATGAGACAGAGTTAGATCAATCCTTAGCCTAAGGCATTGGCAGTGGCGTGCACTCCATATATGCAGACAAGCAGTGCATACCCTGTGCGTCCAGACAACCCGGAAAATCGCCAACATATTAAGTGATTCCTACTTATTCCAATGATGTAAAGAAGTATGGATTCGTGATATGCTCACAACACAATCGAAAAAAGTGTTCCGAATGCAGTGACAACACACATACACATATTTCGAATTTCGAACACATTTACCTAAAAAAAAGAATACAAACTGTACTCTCGTCGGCGGTTCGTTTTTGAGGCACAGATGGCATATCTATCTTTATATATACAGAATATCATTGACTTATTCGCCCATATTCCTCCACAGATTTGAAACCATAGGCAAACTTCTATCATCAGCAGCATTCAATTGGACATAAAATGTAAATTATTTATTGCTTTTGCGATAAGTCTCACTGACTTTTCATTCCCTAGTCATAATCTCTGTGCAAGTCACTGGCAATCGGAATAAGTAGGTTTATTCCTATAATCGAACATTCCAGACGTGTCCTTATGTAAACTGTTGCCAAGATAGTTAAGAAATGCACATGTGGGTGCAACATGAGTCTAATTAGAGGAGCAACTTTAATTGCAACACTCGCATAAATATCAATCTAAGACGCGCGAATGGTGACCATTACTGTATCGGCAACTGCATCATGTATAAACGATATAAATTAAATACATACATAAATATCAAACGGAACGAGGACATTTTTTATATCTTCTATAAGCAGACATTTGACTGCCATCTCACCTGATGGAGGCTGGCGGGCGTCCTACGCTTGCACAGATTCGGTCTCCACTCCAGAACTCGTCTGCTGCGTCACATCATAATTACGGCTTAATATATCCACTGCTAAACGAAGACCTGCCCCATGAATTTCCCGGGGACCACATCTTTTGTAAATACATACATATTTTACATAGAAAACACCCAGACCATTACAAACAGACATGTTCATGCGCACAAATGTTTGTACTGCCCGGGGACCGGAACCCTTGGTGTAGTAGCCGACGTCTCAGCCGCTACACCAAATGGGGTCGTCAATGAAGAATAAAATTGTGATTACAATATTACAGACAGACACTCCAATTTTATTTGTATGTATAGATTAACATTAGTTCGTATTGATATATAATCTCATTAACATTATATTAATATTGAACAGTTTTACACGGAAATAAGTTTCCTACTAGCCGATGGGCAATAAATTCAACTGTATTTATAATTAATCATCTTATTTTACTAATTAATATTTAAAACAAAACATAAAGACCTCGTAAAGTGCACACTGAAACATAACAAAATTTCATATAAAATAAATAACACATATATAAGGTATAATCAAATTTAAACTGCACGTGAACTTCAGAAGAGCATCGGTGGCTCAATGGTGTGGACAGTCGCCTACCGATCTGGAAAGTGTAGTTTCAAATCCCGCCACGTACCAATGTCTTTTTTAATTTTTGAAATTACATTTACGTTATCCGACGCTCTTATCCGTGAATGAAAACATTGGGAGGAAACCTGCGCACCCCAGCGAAGAGATGAAATGGTTATGCGTGAAGTTGGCCAATATACACTAGCCCCATGTGGACGACTAAGGCCTATACATCCTTTACGGGTAGGCTCGTGCCCCTCGGTGGGGACGTTTAATGAACTGATGATGATGTGAAGTTCATATGAACAAGATATTATGATCATAGGCAACTTCTATTATAGAGTTAAATATTTAAATAATTTACACTTCCAAACATTCATTCGTTGGGGTGACAGGGTAGATAGTAATAAAAACACAGCAACAAAAATATAAATCTTTTTTAATGCTTCAAAGTGTACAAGTACGGTCAGACCGCTCACCTAGGTAAGTTGTCATCTGATCATGTCAGAGGGCATTGAAGGAAACCAACAACTGATTAACAGTGAAGTATTAGTCTTCACCAATGCAACCGGTACCCGAGACAACAGATGCTAGGTCTCTTATACCCGGTAATTTCACCAGCCCTCACACCGAAACACAAAAGTGCAAAACACTTCTATTTCACGGGACGATATCCATATAATTATCGGTCGTCTAGGCAGGTACCACCGCATTTACTTGCGGATACTGGAGAATGGATGCGAAGAGCGAGGAACACGGATCTTAGAAACAAAATGGAGGATGCCTAATCTCCAGAAACTTGTAACTTATGCAGCGCATAGAACATTATTGAAATTATTCGCTCAAATATATACAAATAATTCCATGTCAATACATACTTATATACGAGGCAGACTTAACGCTTTCCAGTCGCCACGGTGGCCGGCTTCGGGTGTTTTTCTAGATAAATTCTTCGCAAGAAACCGCACTATCTATTAAGAGAGGTAATTGCCGATATGTATGGCCTGATTGTTATTATGAGGGTTTTTATACTGCTATTCTACTATCAAGTTATAATAAAGATATGAAATACATAATGATTCTTGATTTAAATTGACAGTTACATTTTTGTCTATGAACTGAATTCTCATTCGGAATTTAATTTGAAAATGAAATTCGATTGCTGATTGGTACCATAAAAAATAACACTAAAACGTCTAGGTAATGTCGTTAATCTTGTTTTTCTTTGTATATCTAATCTAAAGTGACATTGCAATTTAATGGTAACATACTATAAAAGTATTGTTTTTTATCAAAGTTATTGCATTAACTTTGTNTTAATTATTCTAACCACTATTTTTTAACATAATATAAGTGTTCAAAATGAACAGAGTTAGATCAATCCTTAGCCTAAGGCTTGGCAGTGGCGTGCACTCCATATATGCAGACAAGCAGTGCATACCCTGTGCGTCCAGACAACCCGGAAAATCGCCAACATATAAGTGATTCCTACTTATTCCAATGATGTAAAGAAGTATGGATTCGTGATATGCTCACAACACAATCGAAAAAGTGTTCCGAATGCAGTGACAACACACATACACATATTTCGAATTTCGAACACATTACCTAAACAAAAGAGTACAAACTGTACTCTCGTCGGCGGTTCGTTTTTGAGGCACAGTGGCATATCTATCTTTATATATACAGAATATCATTGACTTATTCGCCCAATTCTCCACAGATTTGAAACCATAGGCAAACTTCTATCATCAACAGCATTCAAGTTTTTGTAATACATACATATTTACATAGAAACACCCAGACCATTAACAAACAGACAGTTCATGCGCACAAAGTTTGTACTGCCGGGACCGGAACCCTTGTGTTAGCCGACGTCTCAGCCGCTACACCAAATGGTCTCAATGAAAATAAAATTTGATTACAATATTAGACCAGACACTCCAAATTTGTATGTATAGATTAATTAGTTCGTATTGATATATAATCATCTATAACATTATATTAATATTGAACAGTTTTACACGAAATAAGTTTCCTACTAGCCGATGGGCAATAAATTCAACTGTATTTATAATTAATCATCTTATTTTACTAATTAATATTTAAAACAAAACATAAAGACCTCGTAAAGTGCACACTGAAACATAACAAAATTTCATATAAAATAAATAACACATATATTAGGTATAATCAAATTTAAACTGCACGTGAACTTCAGAAGAGCATCGGTGGCTCAATGGTGTGGACAGTCGCCTACCGATCTGGAAAGTGTAGTTTCAAATCCCGCCACGTACCAATGTCTTTTTTAATTTTTGAAATTACATTTACGTTATCCGACGCTCTTATCCGTGAATGAAAACATTGGGAGGAAACCTGCGTACCCCAGCGAAGAGATGAAATGGTTATGCGTGAAGTTGGCCAATATACACTAGCCCCATGTGGACGACTAAGGCCTATACATCCTTTACGGGTAGGCTCGTGCCCCTCGGTGGGGACGTTTAATGAACTGATGATGATGTGAAGTTCATATGAACAAGATATTATGATCATAGGCAACTTCTATTATAGAGTTAAATATTTAAATAATTTACACTTCCAAACATTCATTCGTTGGGGTGACAGGGTAGATAGTAATAAAAACACAGCAACAAAAATATATTTTTTTTAATGCTTCAAAGTGCACAAGTACGGTCAGGCCGCTCACCTGATGGTAAGTTGTCATCTGATCATGTCAGAGCGGGGCATTGAAGGAAACCAACAACTGATTAACAGTGAAGTATTAGTCTTCACCAATGCAACCGGCACCCGAGACAACAGATGCTAGGTCTCTTATACCCGGTAATTTCACCAGCCCTCACACCGAAACACAAAAGTGCAAAACACTTCTATTTCACGGGACGATATCCATATAATTATCGGTCGTCTAGGCAGGTACCACCGCATTTACTTGCGGATACTGGAGAATGGATGCGAAGAGCGAGGAACACGGATCTTAGAAACAAAATGGAGGATGCCTAATCTCCAGAAACTTGTAACTTATGCAGCGCATAAGAACATTATTGAAATTATTCGCTCAAATATATACAAATAATTCCATGTCAATACATACTTATATACGAGGCAGACTTAACGCTTTCCAGTCGCCACGGTGGCCGGCTTCGGGTGTTTTTCTAGATAAATTCTTCGCAAGAAACCGCACTATCTATTAAGAGAGGTAATTGCCGATATGTATGGCCTGATTGTTATTATGAGGGTTTTTATACTGCTATTCTACTATCAAGTTATAATAAAGATATGAAATACATAATGATTCTTGATTTAAATTGACAGTTACATTTTTGTCTATGAACTGAATTCTCATTCGGAATTTAATTTGAAAATGAAATTCGATTGTTGATTGGTACCATAAAAAATAACACTAAAACGTCTAGGTAATGTCGTTAATCTTGTTTTTCTTTGTATATCTAATCTAAAGTGACATTGCAATTTAATGGTAACATACTATAAAAGTATTGTTTTTTATCAAAGTTATTGCATTAACTTTGTTGTGAAAAATGAGTTAATTTTACTAATAAGTGATCAGACGAGCTCTGGAATGAAAATCGCGTATTGGCAAGCGTAAGACACCCTCAAGCCCGATGGATCGACGACTAGCGAAAGGTCGCTGTTGAAGGTTGGATTACAAAAGCAGAGGACCGGGATATCAAGCGCAAAGGGGGGAAACCTTTGTCCAGATATGGACTGCGATAGGTTAAAAGGGGAAACAGAGATCATAAATCTGATATAAACCTAACATATAAAGCTTTTGTGTTAAGAAGTATTATTTTTCATCCCTATTTTATCCAGGCAGGTGGAATTTATCAAAATCCTTTCTTAGGGGATGCCTTCGTCATACCATCTACCTGCACCCCAAATTTCAGCCCGATCCGTCTGGTGGTATGGGCTGTGCGTTGATATCACTATGTCAGTCAGTCAATACCCTCTCTCTCTCTCTCTCTTCAACCTATTGCAGTCCACTGCTGGACATAGGTCTCACCCATTTTGCGCCAGACAAAAAAGGTAGATTCTTCAGTCAATACCTAATTTGTTCAAATAATAAGCTATTTTTTACTGTACGAAATTAATGTCATTAAAACGATAAAAATAAACATTATTTCAGCTAAACTTTTTAAAACATGCCTTGGCTAAGTATTAAGATTTTAAACCATGATAAATGACAAATATAGCCTGACCTTGGCGCCGAAGTAAGTGGTATTCGTTTGTTAAACTTGAACTCGCTAAGTGCCGGGTCGACGCATATCGTCTGCATAATCAGACATGTTTTTCAATGACTGTTGTTATAAAGTGTTCCGATTAAATGACAGATATAAGACCACGTCATAACCTATTAACTAAGCTATGATCCCAATTTGCAAAATCAGGCTACAACACATATTGACTCCCCGATCTTGATATTTTGTGATCTAAAGACACGACGCCGCGTTCCCTTTTATAATTTATCTGTTATCTGATGGACACATTCCAGTAGATGGTTCCATTCCGTTCCGTTTCCATTGGATTCCATTTTGAACTCTACATTTTTATATTGGCATATAATTTAACCTATTGATCGCCGGAAATCCAGACACAATACAAAATCTGTTGTTTTTGGCGCCTTGAGGCGTCATTAGCAGTCAGTGTTAATGGTGGATAAATACGCTATGAATGTTTTGGTGTCGCCTGTCAAAGGTTTCGTATCCCGATCCTCCGCTTTCTTTATCCAAGTGCTACCAGTGCGCTTCCATCGGGCATAGCGTATAACGATTTACTTGGCAAGGTGCGATGTTGTCGCCCGGAGTAGTTATTAAACTCAAGCATTACATATAGTATAATAATTCGAAGACTAAATATATGAATATATTCATAAATATATGAATCACCTTCTAGTAAATTCTATAAGTTTAATAACAGTTTTAGGGTACACGAGATTATGGTAAATGAACATTTACATATATAAATACAAAAAAGACCTTCATTACAGGTGGCAATATATTTCACAAATTTAAATCAACTTACAAAAACTAATAACAAAAATTAGAAATATCGTATCGTTTAATGGTATAATGCTTAAAACCAATAATTACATAACATTGTTTCTCGATAAACAACATGAATTATAATTATTAGAAATCAGTTTAATAGAATGTTCCTTACTCGTGCTCATGGCAAATAAGTGATAAGACCTTATCTAGTAAAATTTTAAAATGTCATCTATCACAAACATTGTTGATAATTACTCTTGACAACAAGAAAACAAATAGTATAATGATAAGCAAAGCAATAGGATCACGGACACAGAACCGCACGCAATGTCAAGGTCACTTTTTAACACGACAGTTCATTACGCTTAAAGTAATTGAAGTTCTCAGATTATCACTGACATATCACATTCTAAAGACACCAAATTTGCTATCCCTAAACGGAGCATTCAATGCTGCAGATAAACTTAGGCCTATAACTTTCCGAGTGTCTTTAGGAGCGATTATTCCATCATCCCATATTCTCGAAGTGCTGTGGTAAGACATACCTTCTTTTTCGAACTGGGCCTCTAAAGGTGCTCTGACCCTTCTCTCGTCTTCTTCAGTCCAAGATTTGCCCTGTCTGTGAGCTTTATCTTTTGCTACTAAAGATAATACTGTGGCTGCCTGCGGCCCACCCATTATAGATATTCTCGCATTAGGCCACATATACAAGAAACTTGGGGCATATGCTCTACCACACATTCCATAGTTTCCTGCTCCGAAACTTCCACCAACAATCACTGTTATCTTAGGTCCTTTGAAACAACTTACAGCTGTTACCATTTTAGCACCATCCTTAGCAATACCACCAGATTCAGCTTCTCTGCCGACCATAAAACCTGTGATATTTTGTAAGAATATTAAAGGTATTTTCCTCGCAGCACACAATTGTATAAAATGAGCTCCCTTTAAAGCAGATTGGGATTGTAATACGCCATTGTTCCCAAGGATACCGACTGGGTGTCCATAAAGGGATGCAAATCCACACACTAATGTCTCGCCGTATAGCTGCTTGAACTCATGGAATCTACTGCCGTCGACAACTCTTGCGATCACCTCGCGCATATCAAACGGTCTTTGTAAGTTTCCTCCTACGATACCATGCAAGTCATCTACGTCATGAACAGGTTCATCGACCTTCTGGGAATAAATTCTCGTCCGTTGATCATTGTTCCAATTCAAATTTGAGACAACGTTTCTCGCTAAGTGCAACGCATGCTCGTCATCCTGAGCATAATGGTCCGTCACGCCCGATTGCTTGCAATGTAGATCGGCTCCGCCTAAATCTTCAGCCGACACAGATTCTCCGGTCGCAGCTTTAACTAATGGGGGGCCAGCTAAGAAAATCGTGCCCTGTTCCTTTACTATGATACTCTCATCGGACATGCTAGGTATATAGGCGCCTCCAGCTGTACACGAGCCCATTACGACGGATATCTGCGGTATCCCGTCCGCCGACATGTTTGCTTGATTATAAAATATCCGCCAAAGTGTTCCTTGTCTGCGAACACGTTCGCTTGATCCGGCAAATGAGCCCCGCCGGAGTCCACGAGATAAATGCACGGAAGCCGGCATTCTTGTGCAATCGCCTGAGCGCGTAAGTGTTTCTTCACAGTCATAGGGAAGTAAGTTCCGCCTTTAACGGTTGCATCGTTAGCGACTATCATACAGTCGCGACCTTGTACTTTGCCTATTGCGGTCACTATCCCGGCGCTCGGCACCTGACCCTTGTACAGGTCGTTGGCGGCCAGCGTGCTCAGCTCCAACACGTCGGTGCCTTCGTCAACTAACCGGTTAATCCTGTCTCTGACGAGCAATTTGCCTCTCGCCGTGTGCCTTTTGACCGCTTCCTCGGGGCCGCCCTTGATACTGTCGGCGGTTTTCTGGCGGAGTTCCTCGACTAGCAAGTCCATTTTGGCCTTGTTCTCTTGGAAATAAGGGTCGGTTTTGTTTGGCTCGCTGCCGATGACCACGGCCTGGCTGTGGTGCCGCGAGAGCGCGGACAGCCGCTGTGCCCCTCGCACAAGTTTGAACATCATAACGATATAAATTAGAGACAAACACGACCGGTCGGCGACTCGCTGCCGCGCCACTGACGATTGCGTATACTGTTATCTATACGATTGTGTCGTTCACAAACAAATTCTCCATATGGGCCCGAGCCTCGCGTTGATAAAAACACTCATTACGTGTGAATTCATAATGTGGTTAATATTGTCTTGTATACTTTATGCAATATTTACTATGTATGAACGCCCGGTTCTAGTAGCACGCTTTCGTAATATTATGCACTAGATAAATGACAACGAATACTATTCAACCGGCTCACCACTTCTCAGTTTGGTGAGGTCGCATTTGAATAGACATTCAATCATTGTAACACGACATGACCCACTTAATGGGTATGTTGTTTAAAACATATGAAACGGCAACGCGAAAAATAAGGACCTTGGAGTTTGTACCTACTATTTTTAAAGTATAACACTTTTAGATATCTACGTCGATTTTATCTTATATAATATTTAAGTAGTATTTAGAGTGAAAAAAATACCTACTAGATAAAACTGTGTATTACATCAGAAAAAGAATTAACACTCTTTCTCAGTCTCCATAATTATTTGATAAATGATGTACCTGCCTTAATCAATATGATACACTGAAGAATGAAACAAACATTGATTTTGCAGTAAACGATCTATAAGAACGTTCATAATAATATTATGAAGCAAGGAAAATAAACTAATATAAACAAGTCTTAAAGATAACAAAATCGCGTGGGGCCCGCTCTGACACGCTTCGCGTGCGTTATCAGCACAATTCACTTTCCGCGACCCGGCCGCTAGGTGGCGACACTTTCCTTCCTGGGACGAGATATTACCTAATCGTTCCGTATTGTTCACTTGAGAGACACAAGTTGATTGAGTTATGTTTTTGCGGTAATGCTAAGCTAACGTTATCCGTAATATAAAGACTAAGCTGCGACTTTCGCAACTATTTCCCTTGAATAGATATAATTGGTTTACAAGAATTTAATCCTACCGATATAATTATTTGCCACCTGTAAGATTTTATAGAGTGCCAAATACACTCATCATCATCATCATCAGCTCATTAAACGACCCCACCGAGGGGCAGGAGCCTGCCTGACTGTCTTTATTATACGATGACACTAGCCTTCTTTAATAGAAAATTAAATAAAAGTTCGGCCTTTGAAAACAATCGATCACAGATCGAATTAAATAAAGTTGTCACTGTTGTCTCCTGCCTTGAAACAATGAAAGTATTTAATGTTTGCACTACATACTACTTGTCGGGTCTTTTTTTAGTATATGTTTTATTTCAGACGTTTAAGATAACTAACACATATTAGTTCAGACTACTTGAGCATTTTATTTTATCATCATCATCATCAGCTCATTAAACGTCCCCATCGAGGGGCACGAGCCTACCCGTATAGGGTGATTAGGCCTTAGTCGTCCACGCGGGCCCAGTGCGGATTGGACGACTTCACACACAACCTTCGAATCTCTTCGCAGGCGTGCATGAAGGTTTCCTCACATGTTTTCCTTCATCGTATGAGCGTCGGATAACGTACATATATTTTCGAAAATTCGAAAATACATTGGTACGTGTCGGGATTTGAACCACAGCCCTCCCGGTAGGAAGGCGACAGTCCACACCACTGAAAATACACGTATGTATCCGATAATAAAAAATATTTTAATGTTCTCAGCTACTTATCAGTTGATTGATCCCCTATTTATTATATTTCATAATCCACATGGTTAGATCAATCATAATGGTTGAAAAAACCTTATTGCTGTTGAATTTAATGGATACAATTATTTTTTCAACAAACCGTCTATCTAGTCAATTCAGTACCTACTTCTAAAGACTTTTAGCCCGGAAAAGTGCTTACTTTAAAGCGATTCATTATATTGGGGAAGAAATAGGAGATTCCGTTTTATTTCAGCACAGGCAATTTCATGTAATGTAACTTCTTAATCATATTTGCCAACAATAATATAAGGAACAAGAATAAGTAACTAATAAGCAGTTAAGGCCACAATTAAATGGACTTGGTATGGTGGAACTTGAACGACAGCATTTGAATGTGCACTGTCAGCGCGTGTTAGCTAATAACAATGCTAATATGAATGCAATGATGATAATATTTGGCCATAAACCAGGCGTAGCACTCGAATTTTGGTTCAGTGTTGCCACCTTAGCCCTTTTGTAGCTAGATCTAGTACTTTTTAGCATAGGTGAACTCCTTTTTCAACGATTTAGCCGAAATGAGCAATGTAGCCCCTTTTTATTGTCTTGAAAATATTACCAAATAATGATGATTCGACATGCTAGCAAAATTTTTTAGACGCCCCTAAAAAAAAGAACGGCTTCATGACATGATCATTTCAGCATTTTTAGAACAGAATCTTACAGAATCTTTAGATGCTCAATCTAGCCCTATCTAGCTCTTTTTAACTTCTCAAAAAGCCCTTTTTCTAAAACTGAGGTGGCAACACTGTTTGGGTTGGTTTTCTTGCTGTGGCACAAAGTTCAAAGTAATGTGATTGTATTTAGGTAGAGAATCCGTAATGGTTTAACACAAAACGATGCATTTTTCATTCCTAACGCCAGTAAAACTAGCCCACCCAAGTGGTATAACAGTTACAATCTAATTCAAATTCCGCACACGTTCTCATTACCTAGTCAGTTAATGCACTAACGTATATATGACAAAATTATTACTCATTACGGCAGTAAAAGACTAAATTATTACGTACAAACATTTATTCATATAATCAGTAAAGTTTTGTAACTTACATGTATTTATTACGATATTTTACACTCTGAATAACAAGTTTAGTGCGATTATTACTACAGCATAACTGCTGGGTGATATTTCTTTCTCATAAAAAATATGTAGAACAATTTACATTTTAAAATTCGTAATAATAATATTTTTCTATGACTTTGAATCACGTATTCTGAATTTGAAAGGGCTATCCCCCTTTCAAATTTAGAATGCGTGATTTTCATTTAAATAGAAAGCATTAAATACCACGTTATATTTTTTTTTCCATTTTTAATTGCACATTTTACATCTAGTGCCCAAATACTATAAGAACTTTACAAAAATAATTAACCTTATTATATATAACGATAGTTTAAATAAAATAAAATGTATATACAAGCCAAACCACTGAAGAGCTTTTTTTTCAAGCATCAAAATTCATATTTTTATTTTAGTGTTTTAATTGTTATTTATTGTATTTTTGTAAATTTTTTGACGTTCATAAGTGCTTTTTGTAAGCCTCATTTGAAATAAATGGATTTTGGCTTTGACTTTTGTATTTCATTCAAAAATTAGTCCATAGGAGTAGGAGTATGAGAGAGGTATGTGTATAATGTTAAGTAGGTAAAGTACAAAACTTCCCTTATTATTACCTATCATCGATTAGTGAATTAAAACAGTTCATAAGTTGCAACAACCATTAAATGTATTAATATTCAAATACTAATAAAAATATAACTTTATAGATATGGAAACATTATTTTGCAAACTTAGTATATCTAATACACGCCGTGGGCGGATGTCTTGATTGTTATATCCTTGACATCAAAAAGAAATGTCAATTAATTCCGATAAAATAGTTCAAATTATATTTCAATACGATATTCAAATTAGAATGTAGGTGGAATAGTTAAGAAATATCTAAGTAAAGCTAGGATTACAGTAGCTTAAGCTACTACGCAAGTTTACTTATCATTTAAATGGAAGTACATTAAGGAAAGCATTGAACAAACAATTTAAACAGATTGTAGACCTTAGAGAACACACCTACGTACAAGAGAGAAAAATGCGTTCCCTGTTACATTTATGCTTGCCTTTTTTTAATTTATTCGTAGTGTTGTCTTAATAATACGAGTATGATGGTAATAAGTACATTGAAATGTGTTTTACTAAAAAGCAGTACGCAGTTAGCATGACCTCGTACATGTGTGTAAATTATAAATGTAGGTAGAAGTATATGGCAAGAAAAGATTGAAAAATAAAAAAAACAATAATTCAACATTTATTTATTAGGTGTCATATTTAATTTTTTAACAAATTTTGTATGTTACACGACTATTACGATTAGTCCGATTTTGAAGGGCTCTGTTTAAGGAATAACTTAAAATGCTTTTATTTCCGCGCAGACCAAATCGTGGAGAAGTGAACAATACCTTTACAGTTTTTTATTGTTTGTTACAGGATCGAGATGAGCAGACAAAACTTGAAATGAAACATCGCCAAGAAGAAGATGACCTGTACAGGAAATTCTCAAAACACCGCGAAGAAGAAAACAGAAGAATACGTGATGAAATACAGGTAAAAAATTTAGTATAAATTAAATATATATTTTTAAACACTTTAAATGTTTACATTTACATTTTAAATGTTAAAAAACTTATAATAATTTACAAAAACTTTTTCTTAAATTCTAATTTAAACATCAATGTACGAGTAATTATCAAATCACCTAAAAGCCAAATCTTTCAACGCTTACATAAAAAATAAGAAACAATCACAGCATTTAAAACCTATGCAATAGAGAGCTCAATGGCGTAGCGTCTTGTAGCTCGTCCGGTCGACGTTGGAGCAAGTCACGCAACCATCGATATGGTTTGTCATCAGTTGGGTGACCGATGAATAATATCTTAACGTCCCTCCGTCCTTTGGAAGGCACATTGAGCCTTTTGTCCCGGCTTAGTAGCTGGGACAAACGGTTCAAGATGGTAATCATTAACCCTTTGAACGCCAGGAATCCCGACACAATAGAGAATCTAATGTTGCTGTCGCCTTTAGGAGTCATTGGCGTCCAAAGGGTTAACCAATCCACATTGAGCACGCGTGTTATTACAGCCCAACCTCCCACAGCCAGGAAGCACTGTGAATTGCAATGAGACGTTAAACTTTAATTTATTTAATAACTCCAATTATCATATTAAATTTCGAAATCCAAATCTTTCAACTCTTAAATACCTTCACTGATGAGCTTTGACCCCGCTTGGTTATGGTTAAAGAATTTATTTCTCATACGAACAAACTCATAGTTACAGTAAAATGAGAAACATAAACACTTTCATCATTTATAATATTGACCTACGCAGATTATTTTTATTTATAGTAATGGTCACTGCAGTGAGTCTTTATAGGCTTACGCAATTATAAATCAAATTGAATGCAACATCAGAAACCAATGCATAATTACCTTATGTATTGCAGAACGAATGGGAACGAGAGCTTGAAAGACTTACCAATCGGTTCCAACAAGAAATGCAGGTCAAGAAGAGACGACCTGATGCTGAAATTGGTGCACTAACATTACGGCATCAGCAGGAAAGGGCGGACTTGGAGAAGAACATGACTCTAAGAAGAGATAAGAAGAAGGAAAGCCTAACTAGGAAGATGTTGGAACATGAAAGGTAAATTCAATAGAATAGAAATGTTTGTTTAGTATAAAAAAATAGAAAACAAAACTTAGACTAATATTAACGACCCAAGTCGTGAAATAGTTGGCATAAGACAGCTTCTGTCATATATTATATTTCAGTTTTTTTTGTTTTTATATATACGAATCACCTGAAGATAAGTGAAACCGACCACCTCTCACAATACTGTGTGTATTGTGTGTAGTTTTCCTAACTTCATACAAAATGATTATAAAAATCATCACATGACATCAGATCATTGTGTCCCCACCAAAGGGCGCGAGCCTATCCGTAAAAGTGTATAGGCCGTAGTCATCCCAGTGCGGATTAGCCGACTACACGCATAACCTTTGAATTTCTTCGGTAGCGTGCGGAGATTTCCTCACGATGTTTTCCTTCACCGTGAGAACGCCGGATATACGTACATAAATTTCGAAAATTGTAAAGACATTGGCATTCGTGGCGTGATTTGAACCTTCGTCCTTAAGATCGGAAGGCAACAGTCCACACCAATGATCCACCGACGCTATCTACGATTACAAGAATATCTTATACAAAAAAAAGATTTTTTTATCAAATCTCGTTTCAAAATCTTTATTATATTTTTAAAAGTTCTAGAAAACAAACCGTAAACTAGCAAGTTTAACAAAAACTTTCTTCTCAAATATATGTATTTTGCTAAAGGAAAAGTGTTAAAGATATCGTATATCAACAACATTTCGCACTTGGTTCATAAGTTTCATTGTTTTGTTCGTACTTAAACAAGCTTGAATTAACTTAATGATATTTCAAATAAACTATAGAACCTTGTGAAGGTATATTGCCCTTTATAGTGATACAATACATTTCAGTACTTTGAATATTAAATAGGGTACTACTCTCTCGGTCATCAAGTCAAAACAGTTCACACGTTCAACCCCAATATAAAGCTGATATGATATTAACAAACATGGAAATTCGTACATCCAGCACAATATAATAATTAATAAAAGCGTGGAACTCGGCATTTAATTTTTAGAGAACGTGGTGCATCCTACTGAATTGCGAACGTGGCTCTTTCGATTAAGTTTTCAATAGTCTAAAGCCCCTGTCTGACAACCTCTGAAGGAACATAATGATAAAAGTATGCGTTCACGATGCTGTGATCTTAATAAATAAATAAAATAAAATTATCTTATGTGTTCAACGATTTGTATTTTTTAGAAATGGCACACAAAAAGCAAATCAATATAAAAGAAGCGTTAACAGTATGTATCATCATGCCAACCTTACAGACAAGGCTTACCCTAACTACATCTGGTCTTGATTACCCTCCACGCTTGTCCAATGTATATTGGTGAAATAGCCAGATCCTTACTCTTTATTTAGCAGTATGTGAAAGCCCAAAGTAAAGATAATTTGTATGTGCAGAAAAGCAGGGCTCTGACCATACAGCAAAATGTACCACGAGCCCAGAAAAAAAATATTTAGTATGTATTTTAGACGTAATTTAACGTTAAACCTCTAACCCAAAATTTCTTCACAGGGCGGCAACAGCAGCTTTAGTAGAGAAGCAGAGCCATGAAATGATGGAGCTGATTCAAGAAAGGCGTTCAGAGTATATGGCTGAATCATCTCTGTACCTTGATGGAGAAGAGGCACCACCCTACCCATCACGAGCGCCGCCCCCTCAGCCACCGCTCGTCTCCAAATTCCACATCTACACAGACCCAGCAGAGTTTGCTGACGTTGACAAAATTGCTATCTCGGTGAGTGGAGTTAAAGTGCAAAGTCGTGTGTATCTGATGAGCTAAAAGGTTATTTTTATGCACCTACCCAGCAGACTTTGCTGACGTCGACAAATTTGCTATCTCGGTAAGTGGAATAACAGTGCAAAATCCCGTGTATTTGATGAGCCGGTATTTATAATCCATTATGATGCCAGCTTTCCACCGATTGGACTATGCCTTCCAGTCATATCGTTGAAGGATTTACAATTGGCTTGTGACGTTGGCTTGACTCACTTAAGGTTGTAAGCTGAATCTCTTACGTTCTACCTACAAGACTTATGAAGTAGTACTTTGGCACAATTCTATCGGATAAAGTAAAAGTCTGAAAAGTCCATGTCCATGAGATGTACCTGACAATAGACTTTATGTCTGCATTAATACTTAACTTATTTAGCACCATAAATCAGACAACCATCTCGAGGTATTTTTGGTTAAAATATTCTAAAGCATACTAAAAATTTTACGCAATGGAATTACTGATCTTTAAATTAATTATCAGTCTTTAAAAAATACAATGAAAGATTTTTTGCTTAAATAAAATGCCACCTCAATCAAACTGTTGTATTGGGCTCAAGACAAATGCTATCTAGTGCATAATTACTGCTAACTCTAGGAAGACTACCCAATGATTTCATCGCCGTAATACGCGATTAAAAATAATAACGTGCCTACGTAACATCCATTGCACACAGGTTTCCCACACTAAGTACAGATTACCGGCATATAACGGATCAGATTCTGTTATACGAGTAGCAGGCGAGGGTTGGTATAATTATTCGTCTACGGTCACTTTGTAAGTGGTAACAATAGAATTAATGGATTGCTTATTAAAACTGCGCTAAATAAGTGCATACTTTGTACGCACAGCGGCTAGCTCATTTGTTTTGGTATCGGTACAAGTTAAGCAACTATCTCATTGGACGGTTGGCAGATGGGTGATCGAAAAATATCTTCTAGGTGTTCTTCGGAAGGCACTTTAAACCGTTAGTCCCAGTAACCGTTAGTACCTTATTAGGTTAGTCGTTAACACTAACCTATCTGCATTGGGTATGCGTGATGGGTTACCTACTGCCATTTAATTTTTCCATGGTCTATTTTTTAACTAGTTGATGTTTGATTCACGTTTTTGGATTACCAAGATCCAATCTGACACATCTTCTGCTCATGCTTTCAAGAGCAGTAGATGTGCAGGATTTGTTCTGCCAACAAAACTCAAAGCCTGTAAGTACTCACTGAATGTGTCTCTCTTTCAGGTGGGCACAAGAAGACCAAAAAACGTTTACAGATCTAGTCCGACAACTGGTGGGTCGGTGCGCCACAGACGTGGAGAAAGCCCGCACCATCTTCCGCTGGATCACGGTGAAGAACCTCAACAATATCCAGTTCGACGACAACCTGAGGGGCGACTCCCCGCTCGGCTTGCTCAGAGGCATCAAGCACGGCACAGAAAGTTACCACGTATTGTTTAAGAGATTGTGCAGGTAATTTAAGAACCTATATAATATAGTGATACTGGTTAAGAAGCACCTCTAAGTAAGAGTATGAATAGAGAATTAGTCTTTAGATCCAAAGTACAAAGATCTTAGTTAAAATATTGTTTGTTTTAAATTTTGGCTTCATTTAATCAAATATCAGTTATGCTCTTCGGCAGAAGCGACAGTCACGGGAAACTAAGATCTGTTTATGAACTCTTACTTTAATGGTTTTCTGATTGTTCATTAATTTCACTTCAATAAACATAGCATACAGATGAACCTGCGCAGAGTACGAATTTTAGAAGCGTAGGAGATGCTATTGACCATTTGGAGTAGGTACTAAGCCAAGATTGTTCCTGTGCCGGTATTGGTCAGTCGCTGTCCATGTTAGTCAACCACGCAAGTGAGACTGAAAACTAGACTACATATTCCATCTTATACCACTGTCTGGTTTAGTTTTATTTCTTTGACAATAACGGGAATAAATTTTCCTTGTTTACGAACTGAAGATTCACGAAATGCCAAAAAATTTGTACTAATGTACCTACTTAAAGAATGCTTACCGTTTGCTTCAGTTACGCAGGCCTCCACTGCGTGGTGATCAAGGGGTACAGCAAGTCCGCCGGCTACCAGCCCGGAGTGCGTTTCGAGGATAACCGCTTCCGCAACTCCTGGAATGCGGTGTTCGTGGCGGGAGCATGGCGCTTCGTGCAGTGCAACTGGGAGCGCGCCATCTGGTCAACGCGAAGGACGCTCCTAAGCCCGGCAACAGAGGGAAGAGTGATAGTCTTAGGTAACTATTAATGTAACTTGTACACGTCCAGACAAAACCAGAAAAAATAGCAAAAATTCTACAAAAGCCATACAATGTTCACTACTCGGTATAGAATTTAGAACATCCGGGGTAGCGAATGGAACTCTACTCTAAATGGAACTATTTATCCATCTACCCATCCATGCCCTAACAGCCAACGGTTATGGAAACCAATAGCCGTTGGGGCAGAAAGGTTCTCGAGTGGAGACTACGTACCGGAAAGCGCAGCGTCAAACGTCCATGAGCAAGATGGACGGATGACCTGATTAAGGTCCCAGAAAAGCGCTAGATGCAATTCATCAAGACTTAATCAAGTTTCTTAATTCCATTAAATCGGTACAATATAAAACATTGAAGGAGACCTATGTCCAGCAGTGGGCGTTCAAAGGCTGAAAATGAATGTTACGGGGTTAATTCCATAATTACGGGGTTCGAACCTGAGTCGTAACCCTGTTTGAGCCAACGGTTGTGGGTTCAATCCCCGGACAGTCCAAACATTAATGTGTAGAAACAAATATGGCAATTTGTATTGTTATGGGTGTTTCTCTCTATAATATGTTTTTATTTACAAAAAGTATAAAGTGTATTTATTCGATGTTTAGTACCCATAGTACAAAATTTTATTTAAGTGTTTGCTAGATGGCGCTGTGCGAATGTCGTTAGATATATCTATTATTTTTCAAATCCAAAATGTATTCCAGGTACGAGTACGACGACCACTACTTCCTGACAGACCCTCGGGAGTTTATATACGAGTTTTTCCCGCTGCAACCGGACTGGCAGTTGCTTAAAACACCAATCACATTACACGACTTCGAGGAGCTGCCGTTTGTGCGCTCTCTCTTCTTCCGTTACGGTCTTTACTTCAGTGATCCGAACACCAAGGCTGTCATGTACACTGACTCAACTGGTAAGTGTTCTTAATTTATTTAGTTGGATTCTTAAGTTTTTAAAAGTACTTATGAGGAAGAGACATAGGTATACTTTCAACCGTAAAGTCATATTTTGTATGAATCTGCTACCGATTACTTCGATCATAGAATCTGATCGGAGACCGAATTAGAATTTAGAGAGGGATTTTATAAAAAGGAGACGAGGATTCTTAATATGAAGGACTTTGGTTAAGAGCAGATTTTTATTACCTTACCTACTAGTAACAAGACAGTGGTATAGGTTGCAGATTCCTCTTGGAAAGAAAGGAATGAAATCATCTTTTGAAATGACATTCACAACTTTATCTTAACCAAAATATAAATATTATTCTATACAATACAATATTTTTTAAAAAAGAGTAGATAACTACCGAGTGCCTTGCTGTATTCTTCCTAAAAGAAACAGTCCGAACCAATGGTAGCTTCATCTGATATTTATAAGTGTTCTTTCTTCTCAGTTCCACCGAAATGACCGAAGAGTCCAAGTACCTACATTTTATTCCCTTGCCAACGACTAGCATGGCAAGTTCAGGGGAGTCTATCACATCTATGATTTATAGCGAATAAATGGCATTTCATTTCATTTCATTTTCATTTCATTTCACACAATCTAGGTAGCATCTAAGAATACATCGTGATAATCGTAGTGGCAATGAATGTGTGGAACTAAATTGAAAAACAACTTTCTGATTTTTAAACCCAGTCAAAACTTAAAAGATTAAAAGACCCTCATGAAAAAAGGTTACTATACAATAGAAGAATATTTATCGGATAAAGATGTGTGGTCTGGCACATCGTGTTCCAGTTACAAAATTTTTGGTATTAATTATTGTGGAGTTATGTGTAGGTAAATGACAAAAATCTGTAACCACTGATATAAAAAGTTTAAAAGAGTAACTCGAGTTTCTTGCCGGCTCTTCTCGAAGATCCTACTTATTCTGAACCGGTGGTAGAGTCATTAAAATTAAAAAATATAATAATAATAACAATTGACGATTCAAATATCTTTATTCAAATAAATATGTAACAGATTTATTTGAATAAAGAATTTTTTCTTTCTTTCTTTCTTTCAAACCCCAATTACAGGTGCGGCGACTATGCGCATAGCCATGCCGGCACACATGCAGAGCTCGCTGATATTCCACTACAACCTTAAGTTCTACGACACCGAAGGCGACGGCTTTGACGGCGTCAGTCTCAAGAGATTCGTAATGCAGGTACTGACCAATGATTATATTAAAAATGAAAAATACATACTCATGTGTTTTCGTAAATGGTGATAAAATATGTACTTGTTCTGATACTCCACCTCACGCGTCAATTCCCAAACACATTTTTAAACTCTTTAAGTAGATAAATCATAGGAATGACTATTCTACAGGTGTCTCTCATTATATACCTTTCCATGATAATAAACCCGTGGCTATTCTCAGCTGTAAATAATATAAGGACAGCCAATAATTTGGAGTCCTATGTACCTAGGTAAATTTACTACAGTGCAAGATTTTGGATATTTTAGAAGCTAACCTAACCTGTATGTGGTGCATCCTGGCGAACAGCTACCCCTAGAAGTTCAACCCGAAAACACGCACGGCGGGAAACGGTCCGACCTCCCGGGTGGTAAATTGCTTTTTGTTGTTGTGCAATTGTATAATAAAGCATAATCTATCTATTTAAGTAAGGCTTGCTCCTGCGGCTGAGTTCCGCCACCGTACATATCTGAGGAACTTTGAATTTTATCCTTACCACCTGGATGATTGGAAGTCTTCCACAGTACGATTCTGTCGTCATTTTCTGCCACGTACGACAAAACTGTGAAGTGAACTTCCACTGAATTTCCGGAGCGATACAGCCTGGCGTCCATAAAAAAGGAGCGTACACTCTTTTAAAGAGCCGTCAACGCATTTCTAGGACCTCTGTTCTTGCAAATGTTCATGGGCGGCGGTGTCACTTACCATTAGGTGAACCGTATGCTCCTTTGCCATCTGGCAAGCGCTCAAGCCTCGGCCAGGACCGTCCACGCTAACCGAGCTGCTTCGCGCGGCAAATATCCCGCAACGCTCTGCTTGCTCTGTGGGGACCCGCCTAATAAACAAAATAATAGAAGTGGGTTTGATGGTCAGCCTCAATTATTATTACTTAACAAATTTACCACATTATTCCAGTCTGTGGTGGGTAACGTGGTGTCGTTCCGTGTGCACGCGCCCTGCAGCGGCGCCTTCCTGCTCGACATCTTCGCCAACGCGGTCACGCCGCGGGAGTACCTCACCGGCGAGCCCATGAAGTTCAAGAGCGTGTGCAAGTTTAAGGTGAGATGGAACTTTAGATCAACAATAAACAAGGTGCACAATCACGAACAAACGTCAACAAAAAATGTTTTGAGTTTCAGTTCAATGTATGTGGAACCCCAAAATATATTAATACTTTTTCAAGTTTCTTGTCAAAACATTATAGCGGTTCACAGAATACATATACTTACAAAGTTTGAATAGTGTAGTGCTTTAAGTTTCGGGGAAAAAAGGGTATGACATACTGACGGACAGAAAGACAGACTTGATGAATCTATAAGGGTTCCGTTTTTTTGCCATTTGGCTACGGCACCCAATGCCCCATGACACATACGTATAGTTATTGTTATGTTTAGACCGTAAAATCATTTAAATTTTGACCTTAACGCGTCATGGAAAGAGTATAAAATCAAAAGCATTACTACTATGTCGTTATGACATGTAGCGACGTGATTATGAATTAAAATTCTGCCCAACTCACGCGATGGGCAGACTTTTGCCCCGAAAACTTTTTGAGTGAGATTGTGCATCCAGTACTTTATTGTTTATCTATGGATGGAACACTCTAGACAACACAATAGCTTGCACCACTACCGGTAGTCCAAGCTGGTGGTACTATGGCCCTGAAAGGAATGTAGGTACCTTTTTAGAACTATACTTAAGATCTAGAACTAACTGTATCATACATTTGAATCTAGTACTCTAAACACTAATTGAACTAAGAAAAATAGTCGATGGAGCGAGCGACGGGTCTCTCAGGACCCATTGAACGCCGGGAATCAAGACACAATAGAAAAAATATTGTGTCTGGCGCCATAAGGCGTCATTGGCAGTCAAAGGATGCAATCAGAAATGATGTTATCAGTAAAAAAGTTACCTCGGATCAGCAAGTTAAGGTGGAAATGGCCCGGTAACGTAGGTATGCCGATGGACGTTTGATAAGAGATCTAGAGTGGAGATCCCGTCTTAGCAAGCGTAGCGTAGAACGCCTACCGGCCCGATGTCCGGTGACAAAAGATCGCTGATGGATGCTGAATGAGGAAAGCGAAGGTCGGGGATATTTGACGCAAACCAGGGGAAACCAAATGTCCAACAGTGGAATGTGATAAATAAATTAAGAGAAATATAAATCGTTTTATTTCAGATTTGCTGCGCCGAGTTGCAAACGGTAATGGTACCCCTGCCAGACTGCGCCAGCGCGAGTGGGGACCTACAAAGGCAACCAGGCTCTTCGGACTTGTACCTATTACACACCAGGTACGTTATATTGTAACACACAAATTGAGACACGCGGTAGCGTAACAAGCTAAGTCCAATAACAGAAATGGCGAGCAGGACCGATCATATTTCATGAGCTGAGGTCGGAATTAGGGAGAGTTAATTGTTTACTAACACTTAATCCAATTATATTGGGGAAAGACTAAGTGGATATGCCTCAAGTCTGATATTAATGTAATGAGCAAAAAGGTCACGTGATTTATTGAACAAATCTCTTATTTATTTGTGATTGTTACTCTAGTGTGGCAAACATGAGAACGGCCATTAAAAATGTCGGGAAGGTCCATATCAACATTTCGATGAAAGTACAGCCTCTCTAAGGCATTTAGCCCGCGCCTAGGTATTTTTTTCCAAAATATTAGAAAAAAAGTTGTTTCACATTCAAGTGGTTAGAAATAAGAGAGAGATAGAATGGTAGTTTGTCCCCGTAGTGCCTTCGTGTTGACGTTCCAGGGGACTTTTTGGTAGAGGACGATTAGAAAAGACAGAAAAATAAGATCCCCTGGATAGCGTGCCCGCGCCTAGGTTAGACAACGCCACTGTAAATTGGATAATAAAAACGCAAGACTTCCTGAGTGCCGCCCACTCTGCATCGCGTAGGGAGCGTGGGCAACTCATGTAAGAAGGAAAACAGCTACATTAATATTTTTAATCTATTTCAGGAGGCATTAGTGTTTGCTGGACGTGAACTCGAAATACAGTTCCGCATGTCACGCCCCCTGGCGGACTTCATGGCGACACTACACAAGAACGGCGTAGACGAAAAGCGACTCTCTAAATACGTGCAACAGAACGTATCTGATGATATCGTCTCTTTTTACATAACATTTCCCGAAGAAGGTACATAATTAAATCTAATATTTAAATGTATTACATGTCACGTAACAAAGATAGATAGGCTCATTCCAGGCTCATTAAGCCTAAGAACTCATAAGTATATGTCCTGCAGAATATAGCAAATATATTGAAAGTAACTGGATAAGGCGTCAATTTATTTCCGAGATCTATATAAACCATTAAATTATACAATCGATAAGTAGCTTAGGTATTTAAACATTAATTAGAAAAAGAGTTCTGGAGTGGAAACAAGCGTAATGTAGGACGCCCACCAATCCAATGGACCAATGCCCAAAGGATGACGAAAGTGGAGGGCCGAGTTATAAGGCGCATAACTGGGAAGCCATGCGTTCAGAAGTGAACTGCTATAAGGTCGAAAAAACATTTGGTGCTCAGAAGTAACGTCAGATCGTTAGTCTTTTAATTTGAGAACGCATTAAAAATACAAACGTCACACAGTTTTATGATTGTAAAAAAAAAGATCATAATTTCCATCACCAGATAGTGCAACCCTGCATTTTAGATGTGACACAATAGCGATGTACCCACGTATCTATAAGTCTGTAATTAGAATTACCTACTTTTTCAGGTCAATACGGTCTGGACATCTACACCCGTGAGCGAGGGGGCCCCACCGCAATCCACCAGAACGGCTCTACGGAGAAGGAGAAGCATCTCCTTACTCACTGCTGCAAGTACCTCATTAACAGCAGCAAGCGAAATTAAACCTTAAGACCTTTCAAAGGACAATCAATTTCATATTAACTATACATAAGTAACGCATAGTTGTATAAAATTATAATAAATAATAAAGTCCATTATGATACTGAGATTATAATGAATCACAGAGACGTAGGTCACCAGTATTTAACACAAGAAATAATATTTTAACGACTCATGATTTTATAATGAAATTTGCACACAAGTGAAAAGTGAGTTTCTTTACTGTCTTTTAGTATTCAGTACCTAACTTCAACTTGCTGTAGAACATAAGATTAAAAATGAAACTACCTTAAGGTATGAAGACAATTTCTACGAACGTATCTATGGCACACTTACAAATATCAATTTTACAGAATATTATAGTTTTAATGAACATTTTATGCCTTTGAATTCTTTGGAGTAATTCGATTGTATATTGCTAAGCTAATAGAATATTATAAGAGAAATATACCCAAATGTAGATATTAAATCATTCTTATACATAGGTTAAATAAAATCCGTCCAATTAAGTTATTATAATCATTTATTTAATTATACTAATATTTGTTACATTCGATGTCAATTGTGAATGAATGCCGGAACATAATTCGATATATATTATGGCGAGTGGTTGAGCAGAAGCAATCAAATTGCTTTTATAATTTTATTTTTGTATAAACTTTAATTAAGGTATCTTTTATATAATTTCATGTTTTAGAATTTATTTTTCACAGTGTTCATAATAAATATCAGAGATATTTAAACATACGCTTAACATTTATAATGAAACAAAATAGACTTTATTGTTAAGTCCAACTGACTTACTTTACACGCACAAAAAATGAAATACAGACATTAATTATTAACTTTGAGTTGATTTAATTATTTAAAAGTCTAATGCATAATGTATTTTATATTTAATATAAACGCGGCAATATAATTATGTAAATTTTATAAATATATGGCATGTTTTTTTCTAAATGTGTTTTTATTATGAATATCATCAGATCCACATTTTTGTTCTTATAATTAGACTAAGCATAAAGTGTAAATTTCTTACATACTGGATAGAGCACCAGAGTTAGTGGGACGGAATTTAAAAATGTATCACATATTAATGAACTATGTCAAAAAAGAAAAAAGAGCAAAAAAGTTACATTCCTAATTTTATAAATGTCCATTAATGTAACAATGGACATAAAAATAAAGAATTTAAGTATTTCCGCTAAATATTCACTTATATAACACAGCCTTAACAAAACATAGGTACGGCAATTTTACACAAAATAAAAAAGTTTTAAAACTATCAAACAATATTTTTAAGCATACTGTAGTTAACAATGAGATTCTTTTTTCATCATGATTTTGCCTTATTAGAGTCCACGATACTGCAATAGGCCATAAATTTTAATTACAACAAATCTACAGTCAATGCACGCTTTCGACTATACCAGACTGTTATATGTAATGAATTAAAAAAAAATAGTTTTAAGAATAAGCGATATATTTATTGAGATTCTTATGTTTGAAAAAGAAACAGAATCATTTTACACATTTGTCGAGAGTACAATATATACTAAACAATTAGACTTTGTCTTTGTACAATCCTTTGTACAATTGAGATATAAAGAAAAAGTATTAAAAATATTATTTGAGCACTTTAAAATCACAATGTTTCTTTTAATAAGACCAAAAAATAACATCATTATTAATGTTATTACCATACGAATACACAAAAGAAGCGATAATTGCTACTGAATGAAAATACTGCCTCGGAAAAAAAAAAGTCTATAGCGACAATTGCGATGGCAATTTTCCAGTTGTGACATCACTTTCTACTTAGTTTACATCGTAATTTTTTTCTATGCAACAAAAATATGAGTCATCATCATCAGCTCATTAAACGTCCCCACCGAGGGGCACGAGACTACCCGTATAGGGTGATAAAAATATGAGTAACATTAATAAAATAAAAATGAATCAGGTTCATTTTACGCTATTACGGTAAAAGTACTTATGAACACACTCAAATTAACATTGATTGCTAAAAATTAATGTTCTTGTAGATATAAAATGTGCTAGTAAGTAAATACAAAATTTGACGAAGAAGGTACGGAAGTCATTTCAAACACAACAAACAACGTGACCGAGATTGAAATCGATAAATGCGGTCGATCTGGACTCATCATCATCAGCTCATTAAACGTCCCCACCGAGGGGCACGAGCCTACCCGTATAGGTGATTAGGCCTTAGTCGTCACGCGGGCCCAGTGCGGATTGGACGACTTCACACACAACCTTTGAATCTCTTCGTAGGCGTGCATGAAGGTTTCCTCACGATGTTTTCCTTCACCGTAAGAGCGTCGGATAACGTACATATATTTTGCGAAAATTCGAAAACACATTGGTACGTGTTGGGATTTGAACCTCAGCCCTCCTGGTAGGAAGGCGACAGTCCACACTACTGAGCCACCGACGCTCTTATCGATCTGGACTCCTGCAGCACTAATACTAGATAGAGAATAACATAAATCTTGTTATTTTGTAAGTAGTACTTAGATTTATACGTTAAATTGTCTGTTTGTATTGCATATACTATCGATCGCTCAATTCTATGACTGACCGGTTCTTTTGTGTTAGCCTAACGCCTTTTGTGTTAGCTTAACCGAGTCAAGTACGCGCAAAAATGACCTGTATTTCGAATGGGATGGGGATCAATTACCTTGCCGTAACACCGTTTATTGACGAGTACGGGAGGTAAAGGTTTCTTAAACTGTTTATTTATGTTACGTTGACTGAAAACTGTATGAAAAATTTAAGTGTTCCAAATTTATGAAATAAACTTTATTATTATAATACTGTCCGTGTGGGACGGCAAAATAGAATACATGTGTCCCCACCCCTACTCCTCCCGAGGGTGTCGTAGGAGCCGACTAAGGGGTTTTTTATACCGGATGGTGGGCAGCAGCGCCATCCTGCGTACTGGTTCACACTGCGGTCACCAACCCGCCTGCCCAGCGTGGTGACTACGGGCATTAACCCCCATGAGCAGCGCCAACCAAAATCGGCCCCCAGTTCCCGGCAGCCCCACTATTCCCGACCACGGCAGCGGTCGCGGTCACGGTGGGGCGGGGGGTGCGAAGAATCCCCGGGTTACGGTAGGCTGCCACAAAAACTATATTGGCTACGTACAATGGACGCACGATACGGCTGGACCATCACCTCTCCGAATTAGAAAAGAGCTAAGTCATATTAACTGGAGCATACTGGGGTTATCTGAAGTCCGAAGAGAGGGGAGGACACGATGACCCTGGACTCCGGAAACTTGCTCTACTTCCGAGAAGGTGATAGGGTTTCCCAGGGTGGTGTCGGTTTTCTGGTTCACAAGTCCCTTGTCAGCAACGTTGTGGAAATCAGTAGTGTGTCGAACCGGGTAGCGTACCTTGTACTTAAACTCACCGACAGGTACTCCCTGAAGGTGGTACAGGTATATGCGCCGACCTCGTCACACTCTGACGAAGAGGTTGAAGCCGTGTATGAGGATATCTCCAGAGCCATACATGGCACAACTTCGACCTTCTACAATGTTGTTATGGGGGACTTCAACGCTAAAGTGGGAGTACAAGAACGCGGCGAATCGAAAATCGGACTTCATGGATTGGGGCGCAGGAATCACAGGGGGCAGATGCTGGTCAACTTCCTCGAAATGGAGGGGCTCTTCTTGATGAATTCTTTCTTTAAGAAGAAGCCTCAGAGAAGATGGACCTGGCAGAGCCCGAACACTGTGACAAGGAACGAGATAGATTTTATTATGGCGGATAAGCGACATATATTTAAAGATGTCTCAGTGGTCAACAGGTTTAAAACCGGTAGTGATCACCGACTTGTCCGAGGCACTTTGAATATATGTTTTCAGGCCGAACGGTCTCGCTTAATAAAATCTACTCTCAGACCTACGCCGCTCCAAATACACTGGGTCCGAACAGTTCCAATTGGAACTTCAAAATCGATTCGACTCGCTGGAAACCACTGGCGACGTGGACGAGATAACCGACAACGTGGTGAAGGCGGTGTGTACACTGGGTCGCAGGCATTTCCCGCCGATGAAACGAGCTAAGTCGTCCAAACTTTCTCCCGAAACCCTGGATTTGATGAGGCTGAGACGCGAGATGCCATCTGCTGCTGTTGCTTCGCCGGAATATCAGGCTCTCTCCAAGCGGATACGAAAACTCGTTCGCAGGGACCTCCGCTGTTTCAATACAAGGTTCATTAAGGACCTTATTGAACAGAACAGGGGCCCAAAGTTTTCCAAAAACCACTTGGGAAGAGCCATCTGGTTAAGCTTAAGACAGCAGATGGGCAATTACTTGCGACTCGCCCACAGATCCTGGAAGAGGTTGAGAAATTCTATGGACGACTGTATTCATCGAGCGCTCATCAGCCACAGACCGAGGACACCGAAGATCCACGTGCCCCACTAAGGCGCCATTATACGCAGGATATCCCGGATGTTGACGTTAGCGAGATTAGTGCAGCACTGGAGCAACTTAGGAATGGGAGGGCCCCGGGGATGACGGTATTACGACAGAGCTCCTAAAAGCCGGTGGACAGCCCGTCCTTAGGGCATTAGTTGAGCTCTTTAATGCCGTCATCCACCAAGGAACTACACCGAGGCGTGGTCCAGAAGCGTTGTCGTCTTTTCTTCAAAAGGGTGACAAAACTCTCTTGAAGAATTATAGACCGATAGCGCTTCTGAGCCACGTCTATAAGTTGTTTTCCAGAGTTGTAGCGAACCGTCTCGCCATAAGACTTGACGAATTCCAACCACCGGAGCAGGCTGGGTTTCGAAAAGGCTACAGCACCGTGGACCACATCCATACTGTTCGGCAGCTTATACAGAAGACCGAAGAGTATAACCAGCCGCTGTGTATGGCATTTGTGGACTACGAGAAAGCCTTCGACTCCATCGAAACCTGGGCTGTTCTGGAGGCTCTGCAGCGATGCGGTATCGACTGGCGATATATCGAGGTGATGAAGTGTCTCTCCAACGCAGCGACGATGACCGTTCAGATCCAAGACCAGCGGACAAGACCCATCCAATTGCGTCGTGGTGTGAGACAGGGGGATGTTATATCCCCGAAACTGTTCACAAACGCATTGGAGGATGTCTTCAAGACCCTGGACTGGTCTGAACGAGGCGTCAACGTCAATGGAGAGTATATTTCTCATCTTCGTTTTGCTGACGATATCGTCATCGTGGCAGAGTCATCGGAAGAGCTTGCGGAGATGCTGAACAGCCTAATGAATCTTCCCGACGAGTTGGGCTTGGCATGAATTTGGACAAGACGAAAGTCATGTTCAACCATGCCACAACCGATATGCGTCGATGGCGTCCGTCTCGAGGTTGTGCAGGAGTATATCTACCTGGGCCAAACCATCCAACTTGGCCGGCATAACTTCGAGAGGAGGCTAGTAGGAGGATTCAGTTGGGCTGGGCGGCATTCGGTAAGCTACGTCATGTCTAACGTCAACTATTCCGCAATGCTTAAAGACGAAAGTCTTTGAGCAATGCGTCCTACCCGTACTAACATACGCAGCTGAGACATGGACACTGACTGCGGGATTGGTTCACAAGTTCAAAGTCACTCAACGCGCAATGGAGCGAGCTATGCTTGGAGTCTCTCTTAGGGATAAGATCAGAAATGATTTAATTCGTAAGAGAACTAAAGTTACCGACATAGCCCGCCGGATCAGCAAGTTGAAGTGGCAGTGGGCTGGTCACGTATGTCGCAGAACCGATGGCCGTTGGAGCAGACGAGTTCTGGAGTGGAGACCGCGTCTTGGCAAGCGTAGCGTAGGACGCCCTCCGGCCCGATGGACCGACGACTTGCGAAAGGTCGCTGGTGGAAGCTGGATGAGAAAGGCGGAGGACCGGGATGTCTGGCGCAAAATGGGGGAGACCTATGTCCAGCAGTGGACTGCAATAGGTTGAAGAGATTATAATACTGCGGCGAGCGCAAGTGACGTGCGGCGTGCGGGTGTCACTTCCCCGCGCCTCATGTCATACCCCGATTTCCATCTCGAATTGTGCGTACTACAGCTGTCATAATCTCAAAAAGTAATTTCAGTCTTGTCCTGCGCAGTCGAGTAATTCATTATAACACCATATTTTTTATAAACAACCTGATAAATCACGCTTCATTATCTACCATTTTGCTTATATAATAACGCTTAACACACACTTTATACATACAAAAATGTAAAAAATATTTACTGTTATAATTTCAATATATAATATTGTATTATAATATATATTATATTTCCAAACCTTTCCGGGCACTGCAACCAACAAACTTTTTAAGCTTTTTAGTTGCAAGTTACATGTGTACAGTTTGATACCTTGTTGTGTAATGGTTGAGATTTGACTATTACACCACTTGTTCATCCCGGACTTTTGTGCATGAACATGTCTGTAATAGTTGTCTAGGTTTTCTAAATTAATTATGTATTACTTGCAAAAAAGTATATATGTATGTGACAAGCTCCTCGTTTTAATGGAGCAGATGCGCTGCGTGAATGTCAGTGGATTGTTTAATATTTATAATTATCATTATATATAATGTAGACGCTTTGTCCGGACTTAACCATTTAAGTGTACATAATGACAGCTGTAGATTAAATAATCGTTAGGACAATTACGAACGCGAATTATTAATTTTATACGAGTCCTTTTGTAGCATTCAGAGTCGCTCGCTGCTCGACACCCCGTATCAACGTACCAAGCAGGCCTTCCATCTCGTTGGCCGTTTCTCGCAGTTGTGTGTTATCGAAAACAGTCTGAAACGAGAGCTTATGGTTTTTAAAAATTCATTGGTTATAAACTCTATTGTTAGTCAATAAGTTCAAATTAGGTGAGCATATTGGGAAAATATTCCCCATATATATGCATCGGTGGCTTATTGGTGTGGACTTTTGCCTTCCGATCTGGAGAGTGCAGGTTGAAATCCCCCACGTATCAATGTATTTTCGAAACTATATGACGTTTATCGACATGTTCTTACGGTGAGGAAAGCATCGTGAGAAACCTGCGGACGCTGCGAAGAGATCAAAGGTTGTACGTGAAGTTAGCCAATCCGCACTGGGCCCGCGTGGACGACTAAGGCCTAATCACGCAATATAATGAGCTGATCATGATGACCAGCACAATTTTAACCTGATTACGTTTAAATGTATTAATACTACGATAGGGATATCGAGTTTGGGCAGTGACGTTAACGCATCACGCGACTACCATCCATAGACAATAGCTAAGACCAACAGCTTAACGTACCTTCGAAGGACCGAAATTAAAATCGATTTTATAAAGGCCTATGTACTCTAACTGTATTACAATTCAATTCAGTTTATTTGTAAAACATAGTCATACAATCAAGGTGAACAATTATACAATAGTATCACATGTAATGCCCTGAAAGGCATACAAAATATATATAAAAATATTCAAGATAAGTATAATAATTCAAATTTATAATGAGTTCAATAAATAAACTTAAATAAAAATGTAAAGTGAAACTTACCGTCCATCGCAAAGTTATTCGTCAGTATCTGCAGACGGTCTAACACCGGTCCAAGTCGGCGTTGAGTTCCTTCATCTTTCATTGCTGGTCGCAACGCTCCGTATTCGCCGCGTACTTCCGTTCGGTAGCCGATAACGACTGGTTGGCGGTGTCCGTTCTCGATGTCTGCTTGTTCACTATTGACTCTTGTTCTGTGGGAAGGTAAACAGAAAAAAATACTATGTAATATTTGCTGTAAACTGCTTGTTCACTCTTGTTCTGTAGTCTAAGTATTCATATACAGTTTAATTTATTAGACAATAAATTGTAACATGTTTTTTAATATAGTACGTTGGTGGCTCATTGGTGTGGCTGTTGCCTAACGATCTAGAGGTGCAATTCAAATACCGCCACGTACTAATGTATCTTCGAAATTATATGTACGTTTATCCGACGCTCTCACGGTGAAGGAAAACATCGTGAGGAAACCTGTGCACGCCTCCGAAGAAATTCAAAGGTTATGCGTACAGTCGGCCAATCCACACTGGGCCCGCGTTGTCGACTAAGACTTATACACCCTATATGAAGCCCGCGTGGACGACTACACCCTGTACGGGTAGGCTTGCCCCTCGATGGGGTTGTATAAAGAGCTGATGATGATACATTGTAAGAACCTCAATTTAATACTGAATCACCCTCATAAATAAGTTAACAAATACTTACCATGATACCAATGACTGATATCATTCATTGACATAGTGGACACAGTATCGGAAGGCGCATGAACCACCACAGGCTTGAGGGCATCCCCCGACAAAGTCAACAGATCCGTTTGTTTGGACGCCACCGAGAAGTTTCCAGAATCCAAACTCAGCACTCTAGGCTGAGTTTTCAAGTTCTCGTGACTTTAGACTGCTTCTCTTCAACAGTATAGGCTGAACAAATCAAATGCTTGGGACGCTCCACTTTGTCAGTGTTTTGGTATCCTCAGTCTTTGTTGAAATAGTTGATGATAATTCTCCTGGAATTCAAAGACAGAATTAGACATCCACCAAAGCACATTGGGCCCACGTGTGGGTTTTTTCTAGGATTGCCAACTATACTGTTTTCAACAGTATTATACTGTTTTTACTGAAATATACTATAAACTTTTGAACAAAAATAACGTAAATGAAATACTGTTTTATCATGATGCTCACAAATCAGTAATGAATGCTGCGGTTAAAAAAAGAACATCTATTAATTTTATAAAAGTGTACTTCTCATTTATAAATAATTTCAGTTAAAATTGTGGTCAATCATATGTTTTTTCAAGATTGTAATAAGTTGTAAAAAAAATATGTAAAATTAAAATCTTACCTTCAACATCTTCAGCCTGTTGATCTGCGTCGATATCTGATTCCAATGTACATGTACTTTTGTTTTTAAGCCATTCTCGTCCAATTCCTTCGCCACACTTTCCAGGTGAGTCACTAATTCTTGAAAGGCACTACAATTAAATTATATAAATTCCTTTATACCACTGAATTTAAATTCAATAAATAAAATAATACAAGGAAATAGTATTTTTCTACTTCATATAATTTATTACACCAATCTGCATGGATTCACATGGTAGGTCACGGTCTAATATCCCCTTAGCTATGTAGAGGCCTGTGCCCTTCAGTGTAACGTTATAGGCTGGTTGATTGGTTATTAACCCTTGACCGCCAATGAAGCCTTAAGGCGCCAGACAATAGATTTTCTTTTGTGTCTGGATTCGCGGCTTTAAATGGGTTAATTTATATTACTGTGATCTCATCAACACTTTAATGAACTCAATAAACTTTAACGAATTCAAAAGCGGCGTTCAAGTTACAAAGACACTTTAAAATAAAAACACTGGAAGAAAAATTGGCCTGGAATCTCATACATTTTCTACTGGTACTCTTTCAGCCTTAACATCCAATGGTGGACAGATACCTCCACGTCCAATGAAAATGAAAAGTGTTTATTCAGTTTAGGACCTTACAGAACACTTATGAATGTCAAATGAAGCTACCACTGGTTCTGGCGATAGTTTTGTACTGAGAAAAATGCAGCAAGAAACTCAGTAGTATGAACACAATGCTGGGCAATGATCTTTCCCTTTGGCTTTAATCATGAAGATTCAGATTTTTATTCAGTGTATAAAACACAAACAACAATCATTATTTTCTAGACATACATGCAAAAACTTACCAATTATTTGTTTCTAAATTATTTATTATGTCTTGCAACACTGATGTGGGATTATTAACACCGTTGCCTGAAGCTTTGCCCACAGTCGAAGTGAACATTGCTGGCTTCCCTTCTTTACGTCTTCTAACTGTACTGTGACTATCAACCTTATCTACACTTCTCTTAGAGCTCTTTTTCGTTAACTTCTTTTTTTTCGTTCGCGTACAAAAGAAGAATCTTTTCATTCCTCTGATGAAGCTCAAACATTCTGGTGGTTTAATCTAAAACAATAAAATTCGATGTATTATACGTTCATACAGTACATACATACATTCACAAAGATTTTCTACCTATTTGATAAAATCCATGGACTGAAACTGTTCAGCTACTTCAGTGTTTCAAATCAAATATACCATGTGTATGGAGAAGAAAATTGTTTAAAAAGTTTTGAATTATAAAATAGTTCTTTTTTGAAAAGGACAAAACAAAGACACCTTATTTTTCTTAAAAAAAATGATTGTGTGTGCGTGTGTGTGTGATGATAAGTGATAAGCATAAACTGAAATTTATTCAGTTTATGCTTATCACTTATCACTAGAGCGTCGGTGGCTCAGTGGTGTGGACTGTCGCCTTCCTACCGGGAGGGCTGAGGTTCAAATCCCGTCACGTACCAATGTATTTTCGAATTTTCGAAAAATATATGTACGTTATCCGACGCTCTTACGGTGAAGGAAAACATCGTGAGGAAACCTTCATGCACGCCTGCGAAGAGATTCGAAGGTTGTGTGTGAAGTCGTCCAATCCGCTCTGGGCCCGCGTGGACGACTAAGGCCTAATCACCCTATACGGGTAGGCTCGTGCCCCTCGGTGGGGACGTTTAATGAGCTGATGATGATGATGATGACTTATCACTAATAATATCAGAATAAATCTATTTTAAATTTGACAACCCATTTGGTATAGCAGTTGAGACGTCGGCTTATACACCAAAGGGTTCGATCCCCGGGCAGTACAAACATTTTTTGCGCATGAAAATGTCTGTTTGTATTGGTCTGGGTGTTTCCTATGATGTATAATATGTATGTATTTACAAAAAAAAATGTATATAAGTATGTTTATTAATTGTTTAGTAACCGTAATACAAGTTTCACAATTAACTGGGGCTAGATGGTGTTGTGTGAACGTCAGCAAATATTCATTAATCTTAATAAATGATTTTTTTCTTTGACATAATTTTTTAATAAAGACATAATTACCTCTCCATCCAATACCTCATGTACCAAATGTGTTTTCTTGTGTCCACTCACTACTGAGAGATCTTTGTCATATAAATAACACTTCTCACAGAATACACGTCATTGCACTTTGTACATTTAAACTTCAAAACCTGAAAAAATAATATTTTATGTAGATACAATGAAATTAAAATGAAGGTGTCTGTAAAAGAAATTGGCTGTTCTTTCGAATTAATATGCTATATTAAAATCAGAGATATTTAATTCTTTTTAACTTTCACTTTCAATTATTCAATTATAGTTATTAAAACTTGTCTTTGGTATTGAATCTTACAGAATAGTTGAAAAGCATAATGTTCCATACTTCTACCGAAATGGATGTTTATTTTGAGTGTCCTTGGCATTTTCTACATGATTTAAACTGCTCATGCAAACTTGCTGTTTAATTGATGACCATTTAATTATAAAGATTGAATTGTTTATTAATTTTATTATTTCAAGTCAAAAACTCAAAAGAAAGCCTTGTTAAGTACAATTTTCATGTCTATTTCAACCGCTGATTCTGCCTACTTACAAGCTTAAAGAAAAAAAACGTTAAACAAAACAGGTTTTTTTTTTCAGATACACTTTTCTGGACATCAGCTATTTGCCGATGATGGGTTTTAGTGAAACAGACATATACACTGATCTTAGAGTATTATAACTAGGTATAGAGCGCATATCGTACCAGATACTCAATGCACAGCGTAGGCAGAGAACTATAGCCACTATATTGATAGATACATGACAAATAGGGTTGGACATTTGTGCGCCGCAAGCGCAGTTGTCGATAAATACATATGAATGATATGATAATATGATACTGAACATTGTGTATGTGGCTAATGATTTGCTTTTAACCCTTCGAGTATTAATAAAATAAAAATAGCATTAATAAAAATAGTAACAGTATTAATTATAGTAATATTTGTAATAATAAGAGCAAGCGCACTTGCCCATCATTATTTCGATAAATATTATCACTTTACATTCAATGTACTTTAAATTCGTGTTGGTCATAGTGACGGGTGTATTGTTTCATAAATGGTTATGTTATGAAAGAAAAATATAAATTATATACAGCCCGATTCTTCATAATACGAGCATAGCTTATGCATGTGATCTTTCTTTCATTATTAATTAATTATACTTATGGATTCCTGCATTTAGTCTATAACGTTTACGTCCCACTGCACGGAACAGGCCTTCCCACGCGTATATCCATGGGATATTTACATTGTACATATTAAAATTCTTCAAAATATTAAAGCAGTTGATGCGTGATATCGCAATATTCCGTACTTTGCATTTAAAATATATAAAAGTACTATGGCAAAAAAAACAATTTAAATACTTCATAAAACACTATATAAACACAAAAATATTCACAATAAATAATTGTGCATAAAATTTTTAGTAATAAAGTTGTATTACATTTATGTAACTTTAAAACTCAAATTAACATTTAGTATTCCTTGACTATATTAAAAAATATATAAATATCGACTCTAGTGTTTGTCGCGTACATCACTACGGGTTCGGGCAGGGGAAGGGGTGCGCGGGAAGTCTGAGCGTGCCCGCCTCACCCCCGCGGAGACCCAAGATGCGTAATTGTATAATTAAAAAATTAAAATTAAAATCGACTTGCCGATGAAAAGTAATACCGAATTTTAATTTTGTTTGTTTCTTATTGCCGTTTTTGGACTATCGAATTGCACACTCGACTATTTTAAAGCGTAAAAATGGAAATTATCTCCGGAGAAACGCACTCTGCTAGCACTCAACCACGACTACAAGCGCTTACGGCGGGAATTTCGTGTTGTTCTCACCCATGCCTACTGTTCTCACTTCATTGCGCGTGCTCTATACTACTATTGATACTCTAAGACACTGATGGCCTAAGCTGTGTTTCAGGTTAAGAAACAGAATAAGAATATTGTCTCATGACGACCCATCTGGAGTAATGGTCGAGACGTCGGCTACTACACCAAGGGGGGTTCGATCCCCGAGCATTACAAACATTTACGTGCATGAACATGTCTGTTCTATTGGACCATGTGTTTCCTATGTATAATATGTATGTATTATAAAAATGTATATAAATATATTTATCCGTTGTTTAGTACCCATACTACATGCCATTTTTTTGTTTTGTGACTAGATGGCGCTGTGTGTAAGTCAGTAGATATTTATTATTTATGTACCTGTACCAATGGTTGAGAACAGGCAGTGCAGCAAGCGGCAGAAGCAGTAATACTAGAAGAGGCCCGCACCCGTTCGGCCGCCGGCAACCAGCGGGCACTCTCGCAGCCCGACACCGCCCACTCGGCCACAGCGCGGGCACTCACACCTAGCATACCCGCGCTCTGGACATATCATATACACGGTGAATTTTGAATCACTTGCATACATTCAACCTATCGCAGTTAACAGCTGGACATAGGTCTCCCCCTCTGTAGATCTATTTCTACTATTTCCTAAAATGTTTTCCAAGCCACTGGCAAATTCATAAAAAATATGATTCAAAAAAGAATACAGTATAAGATTTATTTGAATAAAGATTCATACCGGTTTTCTACAAGTCCATTGTATCACTCCAGTCGAGACTATCAATACAGGTCAAAAGCGCTACACTTGTACATATTTTAAGTTAACAATAAATTTAAGACCCACAAGTACCTTGTCAAAGCAACTGTCAATGTCAGTCTGGATAGATTCTGTTGAACATCCAAGATATGCAGGCAAGGCCACAACCAGACTCAGTAGAGCAGCCAACCGCCTCGGAGACACGCAGCCGTTATGGTCTGCACAGCAGTTTGCTAACGCCGCCCATTTCTCTGATACGGACTCTTGACTCAGTAATATAAGCAGTGTTTTAGCTGCCAGTACTCTGATAGGTTCTTTTCTATCTCTGAAAAATAATATATACAGCACATGTTGTAGTATTCTCTTATTACAGCTTGCGATTTTAGTGAATTGAATATGATTTAGTGACTGAAGTAGACTGAAAAATTTAACTAATATTGCTAAAATAGGTTTCATAAGTTAACCTAGAGTAAACAGTTTTTTAAGCTTTTGAATAAGAGTATTATATAATCAAGAGTGAATAGAATTAACAAAATACTACACTTACTTGTCATAAACATTTAAAAGTAAATTTATCAGCAAGTCTACATTAAAATCTATGTCACCATTAAATAATCCCTCTTTCTCAGCAGCAAAGTATATGTCAGCAAGCACAGACTCAAGCTCAGCTGTGTCCAAAGACAGGCTGCTCTCTGATAAGCTCAACTGGTGTCGTGCAAACACCCCGGAGCTGATCCGAAGAGGTGGTACTGGAATATTTATTTGTTAATCATCATAATATTTCGTGATATTAATTAACAAGCGACCCGCCCATGCTTCGCACGGGTGCAATGGTGATATTCGTAATAGGCACGCTCCCGCCTGCCCGGTCGGCCGGTAACGGCGCAAACACTACGTACAGCAATTTTTAAATCTACAATATCTTCAAAATTATTCATTCAAAACATATGCTGTAAAAAGCCATATAGATCCATATTAAATCAACAATATAGGCATTATAATTGGAGGCCTATTTAGCATTTAATTGGAGAAGGAATTAATGCTTATGGTTAAATCACTTTGAAAATTTTGTCATTTTGTTGTAATGGATATCCATAAGAGATAGACATATAGCATTGCGGTTTTCTGTAGACCCTTTTATTGTACTTAGTACATTATGTTGATAAATCTTTAGGTCAGCTTGTGTATCAATGCAAACGAAAAAAATATAATTATTACGAATCACATTACAAATAAAAATATCTATTATTACAAAAACAAAAGTTAACATATCCATAAACAATTGCAAGTGTTTACGCTTTTCTTTTAACTTGAAATTATACAATTTCATTATATATGTTAAAACAAATTTTGAAGTTTATGCTTCTCCTTTATAACTACAAATTTGCACTATTTAGTTTGTATAATTTTTTTAGGACCATAAGATAGAAGTTGGAATTAGGCAGTTACTTCAGTGCCTTAAGCCAAACGGGTGTAAGAGAAAAACACACATTTTTTATTTGACCAATTGCTGCTAAAGTTATCAATGCACAATCTATTGTTTTTTGTCACATATATATAAACTAATACTTGTCAGTGCACTAAGGACAAAGATATTAAGTTTTAGGAGATATTTTATAATCCATTTGGCTTGAGGTCTGCGATATAATCTTATGAAACTGTCTAATTAATATGAATTAATGTTTTTTTTTGTAACTTAAAATGTCAAGAAAAAAATAAGCCAAAAATAAAGTAAGAAACAAATTAGAATTGGTATTGGTGGAAAATTATAAATCTGTGTATTATACTGAAAACATGTTATCATCAAGTTAAATTTTAAATGATTAATGTAAAAAAGCTTCCCCCAATTTAAGTCCATAGCAAAAATTGTATACCTTGGAATATTAAAATCAATGAGACTATAAATTATACTGTTACTAAACTTACCACACAAATGTTTCTGTAATGTGCATACTTTAAATGCTATTTTATAAACACTATACTTAATTGAATCATATTCTTCGAGTGCATGTAGGATTTTCTGAAATTGGGGATGGTCATATTGTTGTTTGCCAGTCGTTTCTCTGGAATAACAAACGAACGTTTCAAATTATGATGAAAAATTTATAGAGGAGAGTAAACTTTATATCAGGTGACTTACAGTAAGTACTCACTCAACATAACAAGGGTATCCTGCTTCGTTTTCTATCTTTTTCAAATTTGTTAATGCCATTTTAACGACAACATGAAATCATCGTTTGTAAGAGATATTTGCGCCAGAATATACGCTTTTGTATAATAGCATTTGTCATTAAATAGAAAATAGTGAAACTTTAAATGTTAACTGCCGTAAATTATTCAAAAATTCTGCAATTTTTTAAAACTGCATTCCTGAATTAACTGAACTAAGTTTCTACCTATGAAATGGAATGACGGACGTTTGAAACTTTTATGATTGGTCCATATAAAAAGTCAAAAAGGTATTACCCAATCGCCTGAAGGCTTACAAAGATGTAATCAAATGTCAATTTCTTTTTGACGCACGCAAGTCAATTTTTTTTTATATTCGTTCCATTTGGGATAAGCTAAAATCATAGGACATACTGCCTTGTCATAAGTATATTTTCTTTTATTTGATTGATTAAGAAATGTGTGTAAACATGTTGATGAGTAATGATCATGATAAGGATGTATGATAGATAGAAGCTATATATTTGCCCCACTAGTTTCTGTAAAAATGTGGGACTTTAGTAACCGTTATACTACGTGACCGTTATACTGTTTTGTTTCATTTGCCAACACTTGCACTTATTGACGAACACATATTGGTTAATAATCCACTATTATTATACATTAACATTCGATTACAAACCAAATTTTGTAAATAAAACAAAACCACCTACATGAACGACTTTCCGCAAGAAGCCTTGACGCTTGACGCATCACGCAAGTCAAATAAAGATGTGGCTGTATCAGACCACAGATTTATACACCTTTAGTGTATAAATCTTTGGAGGAAACCTTCATGCACACCTATGAAAAGATTCTAAGGTTGTGTGTAAAGTCGGCAAATTCGCGCTGAGCCCGCGTGGACGACTAAGGCCTAATCACACCCTATACGGGTAGGCTCGTGCCCTAGGAACCATAACTACATGGAAGGATGACTAAAATAACAACTGCACTGCATATCTTCATTCCTTTTTCCCTTAAGGTATTTAATAGTGTGTAAGAAAGAGACATGTGTTACGAGTCGTTTCATTACCTGGTACGTTGCCACAACTTGATGGGAAATAATTATTATATTTTATCGATAGTTATGGTATCTGAAAATACTGATAATGTGCTCTAGCGTAGGTACTAAATATTTGGCTTTCGATATGGAGATCGTGGGTTCAATTCTCACGAGGATTACTATTATGTAAGCTTCGATGGTTTCCTTCTCGAAGTTGTGCAAAAATATGTTTCCTTAGACCAAACTATTCAACTTGGCCATACTTCATGAGGGAAGCTAGGAGGTATCAGTTGGGCTAGGCGGCTTTGACAAGTTACGTCAGTCTTCACGTCACGATTCGTAATGCTTAAAACAAAGTCTGAGCAATGCGTCCTACACGTACAACATACACAGGTGAGACATTGACACGGACTACGAAATTGGTTCACTAGTTATGTCACTCAACGGCCAATGGAGGGGGCTATGCTCAGGGTTTCTCTTAAGGATAAAATCAGATTTACTAGGTGGAGACTCGATACTGAGTCATCTAGGTAGTTACTACCGCAGTGCTAGATATCGTCCCGTTAAATAAGAGTGCTATGCACTTTGTGTTTCGGATGTAGGCACTGTAGCTAGTAAAATTACGGGTGTTAACGCTCAGCCCAGTTGAGATAAGCTATAAATGTATCTTATTGAAGGTTTCATAAAATTATCACTAGATGGCGTTGTACGCCGTTAAATCGCGCAAGTATTGTTTTGTGAAGCAGATATATAGTTCGAAGCAACCTTTTTAATACACTCTGATTATTGACACAAATTGTTTTATTTACAATCCTTGACTCTCAACAACTCTTTTTGGGTATTTAAACATGGTCCTTTCAGATAGCCGGATAGGCATATTAGAGGATTCGTGATTATTACCACCTTCGGCATTGACTAGGCGGCCGATTGTCGTCGATAGTGCCTTTTCCTGGAGTTCAAGCCAGGGTTTCGCAGCAACCAGATTCCAGTCCAGGCAACTAGTGACAACGGAACCGGACATATTGTACGAGTCAATCCAGGATATTGCGGTCATCCGACAGGTGGCGTGGCAGCAGTAGTCAAATAACCATTGAAGATCAGTTATTAGTGAGTGAGTGATAAACTGGCGGGAACTGTAAGTAATTTGAAACTTACACAAATTAAAATAAAAAGTTCGAAGTTAAACAACAATAAGCTTTATTTACTAGAAGAATTTAACTTGGTGATTTATAGACTTTAAATGTTATTTAGGACTTAGAATAATTTCGTAAAAAGTGTACTAACGGGGAACCTATGCCCGATTTTCCCTAGGTAGGTATATTATTTAAAACACTTAGAATATTTCGCCTTACATTTCTTGTTTATGTTCTAGTTTGTTAGTTTTAAGTAAGTTGTAAGGAGATACTATACATTTAATTTTATTATTTAAATTTGTATACTGAAAATAACAACCATGGAGGCTTTAGTAAATGTCCAACTAAATTGCAAGGTAGCTATGTCCAAGGCTCAAATTAATTTTAAAAAGGCTGGAAAAGACCGTATTACTGTACAATACATCGAAACTCGATTAGAATCATTGGAGCAGCAATGGCTTACGTTTTGTGAAACGCATCGTCAGATTGTGAGCGAATTTTCACCTGAATTATTAAATGAATCAACTTATGAAGCAAATGAAGTTTACGATACGACTGAAGAATTGTACTTTGAATACAAAACCTTGTTAAAGGAGCGTCGGAATAAGCTGTTACCCTCTAACGGTAGCCAGTAATATTGTCAGAAAGTCGCAACTCAAATAATGTTATGAATTCGAGTAATCACATTAAATTACCGCAGATAACAATCCCTACATTTTCTGGGATATATACCGAATGGACAACATTTAGAGATCTGTTTGTTTCATTGATCCACAAAAATGACACGCTAGACGAAGTCCAGAAATTACACTATTTGAAAGGCTATCTAACTGGCGAAGCAGATAAACTTTTACGTCATATACCAATTGCAGCGTCAAATTATCAGCATTGTTGGGATCAATTGAAGCACAGATTTGATAATAAAAATATTTGTCAGATAATATTTTAAAGCGTTTTATGAGCATTAAGACATTGCACTCTGAATCTTGTGACGCTATTAGGACATGTTGGACACTACAAATGAATGTTTGCATGCTTTGAATAATCTTGGTATCGATACAAGTACCTGGGATGTCATTATAATTCATATTGTAAGTCAAAAATTAGATCCAGAGTCACGAAAGCTATGGGAGGCAAAAGCCAGTGAGATGAATGATGAGTTACCCACACTTTATTTATTCAATGAGTTTTTAGAGCATCGGTTTAGATCTTTGGAATTTTTATCGCCTAAGTCTAGCAAGTCAATGGGTAATCGTAATACTGCATCGAATACGATTCAAGTTCAACAGTCTTTGCATGTAGCCACACTAATGTGTCCATTTTGTGACGAGAATCATAAACTTTTTAATTGCAAACCTTTTGCTAAAGCAGATTTAGAATCTCGACGTGAGTTTGTCCAATCTAATGGGTTATGTTTCAACTGTCTAGGTATTAATCATTCAGTATACACTTGTCGCCAATCCTCTAGATGTCGCGTTTGTAGAAAAAAGCATCATTCGTTGCTTCACCTAAATTTGTTTTAAAATCATCTGAATCTGATGATAAAGGTAGTGAGTCAGGGAATCAAAGCGTCAATAATGTTACAATATCAACATCAGAGTCCAACGAAGCAGAAACCGGGCCCGCTAACGTTTCATCTTTCTTTTCCAATGCTACAAATCAAGTTTTGTTGGCAACTACTTTAGTTAAAGTGTTAATTCCAAATTTGGAAAATGAACGAGGAACAATAAGATGTTTGTTAGACCAGGGCTCGCAAGCATCATTTATAACTGAGTCTACAGTACAGGCCTTGGGTCTTAGGAAAGTGCCCAACAAGGTTTTTATTTCTGGGATTGGTAGTGGACCAGATGACAATGCGTCCATCGCGTCAAAATCTGTAGTTTATGTAAAAATTCAGTCTCTACACGATCCCCAAGTTATTTAGCTGTCAAGGCACATGTACTTAGTAAACTAACAACAGTCATACCTACCACTAAGGTTACGGTAAAATTGTGGCCTGAATTAAGTAAGGTCAAGCTTGCCGATCCTAGGTTTAATATACCTAATAAAATTGACATGTTGCTTGGAGCAGATGTTTACGGACACATCTTAGAAGACGGTATAATCAAGGGTCCCCCAGGTTCTCCAGTAGCACAGAATACAAAACTTGGGTGGATTTTATCGGGTCAGGTCCAGTCTGGATCCGTTGAGGATGACTGTATGGTTTCAAACGTTGTGTCTATGCATGTACAATGGGATGACAATGAAATATTAAGAAAGTTTTGGGAATTAGAGTCAGAAAATTATGGAAAGAGAGACACTCGTTTAACTGCTGAAGAACAGGCCTGTGAAGATATATTTGCAAGAACAACGTCCAGAGATGAAAATGGTAGGTATGTAGTAAAACTACCATTTAAAACTGAAGATCCAAAGTGCAAATACGGAAATTCACTGAAAATTGCTGCCAAGAGACTCGATATGTTACAGAGAAGGTTAGCGAAAAATCCAAACTTGAAACATCAGTATTTTGATATTATTTCTGAATATATAGAACTTGGTCATATGGAGATGGTGCCGATAGAACAAATCAATAAGTCAGGGGTAGTTTATTTACCGCATCATGCCGTAGTTCGCGAAGATAAAACTACTACCAAGGTACGAGTAGTATTTGACGCTTCTAGTCAGGACGGCAACGGAGTATCGCTAAACAGCGAATTAATGGTGGGACCATCGCTGCAAGCTGATTTACGTCATATCATTATGCAATGGCGTACACATCCTATTTGTTTAATAGCAGACATTATTAAAATGTACCGCCAAGTAAAAGTTACCGAAGCCGATACGGATTTTCAACGCATATTGTGGAGAAAGGGATCCAACTTACAGCACCTTAGAATTCTTCGAGTAACATTCGGTACAGCATCAGCACCTTACCTAGCAGTGAAAGCTCTACAACAGTTAGCTAAAGATGAAGGTGAGAGTTATCCAATGGCAGCAGAAAAAGTCTTGACGCAGTTCTATATGGATGATCTCATGAGTGGGTGTGACCAAATTTCAGAGGGTGTCCAAATATTCAAGAAATGAATGAGCTATTAAACAAAGGAGGATTTCAGTTGCAAAAGTGGAGGAGCAATGATGAGGAACTATTGCGCAAAATAGGGATAAAGACTGATAAAGTTAAAGAGAAATTGGAGTTTAATTCGGAAACTTGTAATATCGAGAAGGTACTTGGCTTAACTTGGGATAGTAATTCGGATAATTTTGAATACTCTACTAATCTACCGGAATTAAGCTCACCTATCACCAAGAGAAAGGTAGTTTCGGATATTTCCCGGTTGTTTGATCCTTTGGGATGGATGGCGCCTACTATCATAACAGCAAAGGTGTTTATTCAGAAATTGTGGATATCTGGAATAGAATGGGACCAGGAGCTCCCTCCACATCTACTCAGTGAATGGTTAAAATATCGAAATAATCTCGCATCAGCCACCAACTTTCGTATTCCTCGGTGGATTCAGACGAAGAAAAATGATTTGGGCAGAGAATTACATGGCTTTTGTGATGCGTCCAATGTTGCATATGCAGCTGCGGTGTACCTTCGTGTGATTGATAGTAACCACAACATATATGTGAACCTAGTGGCTTCAAAAAACCAAAGTAGCACCTATAAAACAGGTTTCCATTCCCCGTTTAGAACTTTGCGGTGCATTGCTGTTAACTAAACTGATTTTAGAAGTGTCAGAGGTGCTTTCAGTTCCTAGGGATCAGATTCATGCTTGGACTGACTCATCAGTAGTATTGGCGTGGTTGAGTAGTCATCCAAGTAGATGGAAGACTTTTATTGGAAATAGAGTGGCCGAAATTTTAACTACTACGGATCGGAGTCAGTGGTCACATGTTCGATCGTGTGATAACCCGGCAGATTTAGCATCTAGAGGAGTTATTTCTCCGGAAGATTATGACATACGTTTGTGGAAAGAAGGTCCAGGTTGGTTAAAAGAACTGACAATCAATTACAGTCCACTCAATAGTCAGGATACCAACCTTGAAGAGCGCACAAAAAAGTATGTCACATTACCGCTGATGATAAAGAAGTTTTCTGGGAGCGCTTTTCTAGTCTGCGTAAATTATGCAGGGTTATAGCTTTCTGTAGGCGCTTTGCAAAATTATCTGCTTCCGGCCAAAATCCAGAATTTCCACCATGGTTAACAAGCACCGAAATTGCAGCAGTTCTGATTATATGCATAAAGTTTTATCAGGGATTGAGTTTTAAGGATGAGATACAGAGTATTATTAAAACTAAAACAGTTAGCAAAAGAAGTAAAATCGCTTCGCTAAACCCATTCATTGACGGTGACGGTATTTTAAGGTTGGTGGGAGATTGGACAAAGCAAATATCTGTAGTGAAATGAAACATCCATCTTAATCCCAAAAAAGTCGCATCTTACAGATTTAATAATTGATGAAGCCCATATTAGAACTTTGCACGGTGGCACTCAGCTGATGCTCAATCATATTCGAACAAGGTACTGGATAATCGATATGAAGAGGCAAATCAAACAGTATAATCGACAATGTGTACGTTGTTAGGTATTCCTCTCAGGGACACACAACTTATGGGCCAACTTCCAATGCGAGAACTACACCAGCACGACCGTTCTATCGCAGTGGAGTAGACTATGCAGGCCTTTTGCAGTTAGGTCAGCAAAGGGCAGAGGACAGCACTCAACTAAGGGCTACATATGTCTTTTTATCTGTATGGCAACAAGAGCGGTACATTTAGAGATGGTAAGTGATTTAACATCCGAAGGATTTATATCGGCATTTAAGCGTTTCGTTGCAAGGAGAGGTTACTGTGGTGAATTGTAGCGATAATGGTACTAATTTTTTGGGTGCAGCCCGTGAATTAAAAAACCTACTCGCCAAGGAAAACTCTACTGTTTCTATTAAGATTGCTGACTGGCTAGCAACTAACGGGACAAACTGGCATTTTATCCCGCCTTACTCTCCAAATTTCGGAGGATTATGGGAAGCTGGAGTCAAGTCCACCAAACATCACCTAAGGCGGGTCATAGGAGAATCAAAACTTACATTTGAGGAAATAACTACTGTATTGTGTCAAATCGAAGCCTGCCTTAATTCCAGACCGATTGCCCAATCTGTTAATGTAAATGCATTGGATCCATATCCACTAACGCCTGGACACTTTTTGATAGGAGAACTAACGTTGGTTCCTGAAGCAAATTATGAAAAGTCTAATTTGACTAGTTTGCGACGGTGGCAATTGACACAAAGAATGGTGCAGGAGTTTTGGCGCGCTGGTCTAGAGATATCTGACACATTTCTACATCGTTATAAATGGAGAAACGAAATAGATGAACCTCGGATTGGTGACGTAGTTTTGGTAATGGAGAAGACTTCCTCCAGGCAAATGGCTATACGGAGTCATTGTAGAGAAGCACCAGGCTCTGACAATCTCACTAGAGTGGTTAGCTTACGATGCAAAGGTTCTCACATCATCAAAAGGCCTATGTCAAAGGTACGGGTCCTACCAATTGCCGAATAAGGTCTAACATGTCCTTAACAGTGAATTATAGTTATGGGACATTATTAATTTGTCAAAGTATAAGTCTTATATGTAAGTTAAGCAATAATTTTAATGATTCTGATTGTAAGCTTTGAATTTTTTCTTTTGTTTTTGTACAAGGTGTCCTAACGGACTTTTGTTATTTTTTATAATTTTATTATTAGTCCTAAAAATATATACTCACCTAGGTTTCTGGTTTTAAGTTAGTAGATGTCTGAAAAGAGTATATTCAGACGATTGCTACTATTTATGTTTTTAGATAAGATTAATAAATTTATAAAGCAACAACTTTATATCATCTGAGTTTGTCGATAATGAACACTAGGTTCATGGGGGCGGTATGTTAACGCTCAGCCCAGTTGAGATAAGCTATAAATGTATCTTATTGAAGGTTTCATAAAATTATCACTAGATGGCGTTGTACGCCGTTAAATCGCGCAAGTATTGTTTTGTGAAGCAGATATATAGTTCGAAGCAACCTTTTTAATACACTCTGATTATTGACACAAATTGTTTTATTTACAATCCTTGACTCTCAACAACTCTTTTTGGGTATTTAAAACACCCAGACCAATACAAACAGACATGTTCATACACACAAATATTTGTACTGCCCGGGACTCAAACCCGGCAAGCTTGGTATAATAGTCGACGTCACAATCATTATACCTCATGGGTCGTCGGTTGGATTGGACCGTAACGTATATTCCGTATTCGAATATTCGGGTGCTTCGAATAATAAATCGTTTCGAATATTCGATATACATTTTTTTTTATTATAGGTTCGCGTTTGACGCCGCCTTGTCTGATGTTAGGCACAGACGGTGCGCCTAGGATGGGGCACGCTTACTGAGATAAGAAGCTATCACTCTTTATTTAAAGATGCCCAAATTGTACCTTTTGGGAAACGCAAACTCAGCGAGTTCCACAGCTTCGCATATTCGAATAAGAAATCGTTTCGAATATTGTAAACCTAGTATTCGAATATTCAAAGGCACAAATTATACTAGAATTTTAATAAAATAGTTTCGTTTAAATTCCGTGTGAATCGAACAAACCAACGAGAACAAATTTAAGAACTCTTTGTATTTCCTTTTTTGGTTGTTTAATCTTGTCAGCCTAGTACCTATTTGTAATGTAATGGCGTATTTGTAAATGCCACATTATTATTTAGACCATTTTATATACGCTTCTTGGATCTAAAAATATTGTAATCTGTCTGCGCAATAAATTTAAATAGTTTTATTAACCAGTAGTTGAATCGGTACTGAGTCGTCTAGGTAGGTATCGCGGAGATGCCAGATATCGTTCCGTAAAATGGGAGTATTTGCACTGTGTTTTTGGTAAGGGCACTGTAGCTAGTAAAATTACCGGGTAGAAGAGACCTAACATATGTCGTCTTGGGTGAAGGGCGCAGGGCAGTGTTGTCATAAATTAAATACTGCTTACTATTATTAATGTCATTCGACACTGCATCTGTCACGGTCAGGCGTATCACTTACCACTAGGTTAGCGAACTGTCCGTTCCGTTCACTTAATGACATAAAAAGCATACAGATATAAAACTCCACCTCAGTTCACGACCACCGCTGCTGCAGCCTATCTCTCTCCTGCATCAGCAGCTCGGTCTCCTGCTTGAGCCTCTCCGTGGTGTGGTTCAGCCAGTCCCGGTCCTGCTTCACACCATCGCGGTCAGACTTCAGTTTTGTCAAGGCGAACACCATATCTGGAATCATTTCAAAAGTTTGTCTGTTTATCACTTAAAAACGCGTCTATTCGTCTTTATATTTTGCCTAAAAAGGCGAAAAGACATGATTTTTTAGGTGAAGATAGTGATATAGAAAGAAAAGAAAGAATTATTTGACACAAAATAAAAACATATACTTTTGTCTAATTCTTATCCCTCACTTTGTGGTAGGTGGAAGTTTGTATGGATCATTCCGCAATTATTATAGTAGAAAATTGGTATAGGGACTTATATTTGTCACTCGCTAACAAAAAAAATGTGGCCTGCAACTCTTAAAAGACGGTATGATATTTTATATGAACCTTTCGCTGTTTTCAAGGTAAGAAGCTGAAAGTCCTCTCGTTCGGGTCATAATGAGCTGATGATGATTTATCTACTAAACAATACTCACGATCAAGCTCGAAGTAATGCGCCTCATGCAGCAGCAGGTCGACGTGTGGAAAGTCGATGGGCAGCAGCAGCTTCTTGTTGCGGAGGAAATTGAGGATGTGGCGGAACATGTCACCGTCGCGGTCGATGAAGTAGTGCTGCTTCAGGGTGTCCAGCACTATGGGAATGGTGCCGTTGAACATCTTGCTCAGCCGCGAGTCGGGGTACCTGTTCGAAAGTGTTTTGGGTTAATACATGTAACAGTAATCTTGAAGTCTGGACTGTTGCCTTACGATCTGGAGGGCGCAGGTACAAATCCCGACACGTACCAATGTGTTTTCGAATATTCGAAATTATATGTACGTTATCCGACGCTCTTGCGGTGAAGGAAAACATCGTGAGGAAACCTTCATACGCCTGCGAAGAGATTCGAAGGTTGTGTGTGAAGTCGTCTAATCCACACTGGGCCCGCGTGGACGACTATGGCCTAATCACCCTATACGGGTAGGCTCGTGCCCCTCGGTGGGGATGTTTAATGAGTTTTATGGGCCTTGCAAATGCGTCGCTAAATTAAGTCGTAACCTTAATGACATGATGCCAAATTACATCAAAAGCTTGACGTAACATATAATCTATGCCGATATCTCTGGCCACGAAACAAACCCATAGAACCTGCGAATTCGACATAATGCGCAGTACAACAATGTGTAGAAGTGGCACGAGATGACTACAATTATATTTTCGTGCCCCCGAGTGAGTTGATTAAAAGAGCTAAAGGCAAGGGAGGAGCGCAGGGCGCGGGGCGGGTACTCACGCCTTAGGGCTGCCAGATGGCATCATAATGAGAGCTGTCATTATTAAAATTGCCACTAGTTGGCGCCACAGTAATAATATTCTGTATATATAAAGGTAGATACGCCATCGGTGCCTCAATAACGAACCGCCGAAGAGGGTACAACTTGTACTCTTTGGCTAAGGTAAATGTGTTCGAAATATGTGTATGTGTGCTGTCACTGCATTCGGAACACTTTTTTCGATTGTTTTGTGAGCATATCATAAATCCATACTTTTACATCATTGCGCCACAATCGCTACACGTTAAAAAGAATTAAGTGTGACGTAAGACGTTAGCCAGAATTACTGGAGCGTTTTAAAAACGGTGTCAGACTTAATACCGTATTATTGACGCATAGTTTGAATGAAAGCATTTATTGGGTAGAAAGTTCAATATTGAGGCGTCAAGGTAAGTATTTACCGCAGTGCTAGATCAGTCCCGTGAAATTTAAGGGTTATGCACTTGAGCGTTGTAAAGACGGCACTGTAGTTAGTGCAATTAATGGGTTCAAGAAAAATATATATTTTCTATAATTACGATTAACTTTTACGGTACCGTGATATTCATCATCAAGAGAGTGATTTATCAATAACATCATATATGTGACCAGTTCTCTGCCACTTGCTGATCCAAATAATTATATAACATTAATCTTTTTGCATATTCAAACAACCTCTTTCTTGATTTTATCTCTTTGAGAGACCCCATGTACCTATAGCTCGTTACATTGTTTGTTGAGTGGCTGGAACCATCTAAATTAATCTCACATACAAAGCCACTGCCTCAAACTGCGTAGTGTAGAAGGAGGACGACGCATTGCTTTGAGCGTTGTTTTCTCGGCTCTGTTGACGGATGCGAGCCAAATGTCTTTACGTTCAACAAAAACTGGTCGAATTTGAATTGAGACTTCGTCCGTATTTTTTATACATCCATAGATTGTATTGTTTTCTGTGCGATTTCATAAGTGTCAGCCCTAGACATAGCCGGGAGCCGGCAGCAAGCCTCTGCGGCATCCCATCGAGAAATAACACCGACTACGGACAAACGAACTTATTTCACAATCCAACTACCAACGTCACTATAGAAACCGATTTATTGCTTCAAAATACTACTGAGAGCGAACAGTGTAAACTAAGGTTGTCTTTAAACGGCAACTCTGTCATAGAAAGGTCTAAAAATATACCACCAGCCTTTAATATAATACAATTGCATAATTGGGTCGTGGTAGTGCCTCGAACTTTTTGGCACTATTTTATAATGTGAGGAAACCTTCATGCACGCCTAGCGAAAGATTCAAAGGTTGTGTGTGAAGTCGTCCAATCCGCACTGGGCCGCGTGGACGACTAAGGCCTAATCACCCTATACGGGTGGCTGTGCCCCTCGGTGGGACGTTTAATGAGCTGATGATGATGATGAAAGGAGCGTATTCAAAGGACCTGTTACAAATTTCTACGACCTCTGGTGTGCAAGTGTTTACGAACCGTACTTATGTTTGTTAGTCAAAAAGTTGGTGAGTGTTTAAGATCCTATAGATTTTTTTTATTTCGGTAGGATGTCCTGCAATCAGACAAGGTTGAGTTTAATCTCTAGAAATGTTTTCACGATCCCTTTACATTGTATTTCGAAACTGTCATGTTTAAACTGTTATTGCTTCTCTTCTACCATCAAGGGTTGCAGTTAATCCTCGAATATGAAGCTGGCAAACAAATAAACATGTATTAGTTGCTGAACCAAGTCTTGGCTAAAGAGCCAAGTGGATCAATGGCTCGTGGGTAGTCATGTAATAATCATCTATTGTACACACCACAGACATCCGAATATACAATTAGACTGGACAAGCCGCCAAGTTTATAGGCAGTCCCAGTGTCGCAATTTCTTTTCGGTTCTTACCTGTGAAAAGTTATTATATTTCTTGGTAAATTTACTAATTCTTTGCGATGATGGCATGTTACAATTGCACAGGATGGCATTTTGGGAAAAAACGGTAATTTCTTCTAATATTCGTGCGTCTTGACTCGTCTCACAGTGCGTAAAACGGCAGCCAGTGTATGCTCGTTGAGCTTACATTTGTCGCACTTAAAAACGCGGCTTGCCCTATCTCCTGTATTGGGAAATCTGTGGTACACACAAACAATAGATGTCGTATTTTGTTTTTCCGCGATTAATCTCCAAAAATTTAAAGCCTTTACTATAATTAGTTATGTAAAAGAATAAAGTATCCATAATAAACATACAACAATAAAATAAGCTTATAAGCAAAGCAGCAAAATTGGTCTTTAATCCAAGATCGCAAATCATGTCCTATAGATAAGTACATTAAAGGAGTGTTTGTTTTAGGCGTAGGTGCAAATGTCATATTGTTTTTATTAATAAATTAGTAAACAACAGTTAGAAAATACATTTACCTATAAATACCTTTATGTTTTCCATGATAATTACGAAGCATTTCAAATTACAGTTTTTGCAAATATAAACAGTCTGTGTTCAAAAAAAGCTCGAGGGTTTATTTAAGGTCTAATTAACTTTGTTACAAATAAATGTCGCGAAGTAAATGCTTAGTTGGGATCTCTAATCAGCCGTAAGCAGCTTCGTCCCGGCCCTTACTAATTTTATAGCAAGCTACTCATGACGAATTTCAATTTGAATTTTACTTAGCATTTACACCTGGTAAGTTAAAATAAAAAAGTATTGCACTATTTCACAACACAAGCCATGCTCTATTTTAGGTTTTTTTCCTAACATAATCTGTGATTTTGTTGACAAATGCGCGCCAAATGTCTTAATATTTTGTGATTTTCTATACAAAAACTGGCCGAATTTTGACACACTTTTGTTGGTAGCGAGACTCCATCAGTATTTTTTATAATGACCGGGATTGTAAAGTTGTCTTTAGATTTAAGTTATAAGTTCCTTACTTATTGTATTCAGCCACAGATATAAAATTTCTTTCTTAAACCGTGCAAACATTAATTCAACTTGAAAAACAATACCACTCACGCCGTCAATGTCTCCAAGGAAGATGTATAGATGGTCCCACCGACGTCGATATGAACTGGCGCGTTGAACTTGGTGGTGGGCGCCACGCGTGGGATGCCGGCGATCGGAGGCTTCTCCATCCCACTCGCGTCTGGCTGGGGGCTCCCTGGCTTCGTGGCTGGCAGCATTGGGATCTGGAAATGTTCACCACCACTTATTGTTATGGGGAAACTTAAGTGTGATGGGGAACCTTAAGTGTTATAATAATAAATATCCACTGACATTCACACAGCGCAATCTAGCCCAAAGTTAAACGTGAAGCCTGTATTATGGGTACTAAACAACGTATAAACATACTTACATATTTTTTTTTGTAAATACATACATACGAGTATTATTCATAGAAAACACCCAGACCATTACAAACAGACATGTTCATGCGCACAAATGTTTGTACTGCCCGGGGATCGAACCCGGAACCCTTGGTGTTGCAGTAGACGTCTCAACCGCAACACCAAATGGGTCGTCAAAAAAGTGTTATGGGGAAACTTAGCTGTTCGTTGATCATGGATGATGTTGTCTTTTGTTCTTGTATTCAAAGTCGTGAACTTTGAAAGTTGTTTTTTTTTTCATAGCTCCTTCACTATTTTGCGGCCCTTGTTAAGGGTCACTGACGGTTGCTAAACGAGGAAAGCTTGCAATGAAAAGACCTATGTTCGGCTGAGTACTACAAAAGGTTTGACCAGTGGAGATTTGTAATTAGTACTGTACTCTTATCATATTGTTATACTTTAATATATTGTCTTTTGAAACTGTAAATCTTCCAAAAACATAAATAAATAGATATCGCTACTATTCTAAATCTATGGGTATAACCACAGTCCGAATATACAATTAGACTGGACAAGCCGCCAAGTTTATAGGCAGTCCCAGTGTCGCAATTTCTTTTCGGTTCTTACCTGTGAAAAGTTATTATATTTCTTGGAAAATTTACTGATTCATTGCGATGATGGCATGTTACAATTGCACAGGATGGCATTTTGAAAAAAACGGTAATTTCTTCTAATATTCGTGCGTCTTGACTCGTCTCACAGAGCGTAAACTGGCAGCCAGTGTATGCTCGTTGAGCTTACATTTGTCGCACTTAAAAACGCGGCTTGCCCCATCTCCTGTATTGGGAAATCTGTGGGTATAACATAGAGATCACGGCTGAGGGCGATTGACGCGACTAATGTTATTTGGAAGCTGTTTATTATTTTTGGCAAATTTTTTATTGGAAACTGCGAAATGAAGTAAAATATTTTATGTGTACCAACTTATCAATTCAAATCGATAAATTTTTTCCTTTTTAAAATAACTCGTACTCTGTTGACTCGAACAGTATTTTTATTTCATATTTCCGTGTCTTAGTTCTCACTCTTATTCCTAGTTTTTATTAATTATTTTTAAAATCAAGGCGAGACGACAACAAACTTATTCTCTTGTACGAATTATTACAACGTAAGAGTTACACTAATCTAGGCAATCATTTACCAGTGCCTTAATGACATTAAGTCTTTGGAATGTCAAAAATCCTAAAATTTCTGGAAAGTGTCCATCTCCTCAGCAACGTGTAAAATTATTAACATGTCTCAGTATGTACAGGTTTGAAGAAGGTCTAGATGTTTGCATACACCCCAACCAAACAATAATTATAATGTAAGTACCACCAAAAACATTTCATGCAAAATGTTGCCAAGGATTGTGCTGTCAAAAGATATCAGATCTTATGTTGAACCAAAATTCTCAATCTACACGACTTAACTCTATCTAACCTTACTTCAACAAATTATATATATCAGTTAATATGTATGGCTTGACTGTTTCTTTACTTACTTTAGATCAGAAAGTAAAAATTCTGGAAAACTAATTGCTATTGCTAAACCTCTTCCATTTAAGGTAACGATAATAAAGTAGGCCTCGTACATAATGTCTGATGTCTACAGAAATAACTTTATTATGGTAACTGAGTAATTGACTTGCAATCCAAGCAACCTGCTTAGTGCAGAGTCGCTACGTCTACTAGTGTATGGAAATAAGATTATTATTATTTGTGTGTATTTAGAATCTCAGCATCTCGGCTGGTAAATCTACTTACGGTGGATCCCAAGTAAATCAAGTACCTATATAGTAAGATTAAAGAGTTGGTAGTGCAACTATAGGAAACTTCATTTTAATATTATTTTATTAAATAAAAATTAACACAGAACGAGATATCATTAATAGTTGATGCTATTAGTAAGTTTATCTAGACATCACGTGGGAGATGTAGCTAAGTGACTATGTAAACCGAAACGAATTGATAGCAGACGTCGGGGAGCGTTGAAGACGTGATCGTACTGCGAAAAGCGTGGGAGCCTCTCGAGTGTCTAGGGCTGAGTAGATCATTACAGATTCTAATAATAAATAGAAAGGACCATGTTTTCATGTCATAAGAGAACGGGACGATCAGGACCTAATGGTAAGTGATACGCCTGACCATGACAGAAGCTGAAGAAGTAGAAGTAATAAAAATAACAGTAGGTAGTCATTATTTTCCGCCAAACTGCGTTACGCCCGTCACCCGAAACGTCAGATGTAAGGTCTCTTACATCCGGTAATTTTACTAGCTACATCTCGAAACGTAAAAAGTTATGTCGATTTATAGGCATGAATTTGGATATCTCAACTAGGGATGTTGCGATGCAGTTTTTTTCACATCCGCGGATGCGGATGCGGATGCGGAGTTTTGAAAACTGACATCCGCGGATGCGGATGCGGAGTTTTGAAGGCTGACATGCGCGGATGCGAATGTTTTAAATATTATTTAAATAAAGTCTATTAATGAAGAATTAAAACATTGATAACTTAACTATTGTCATTTTATTGTAATAAATCAACATAAGTACTTTTTATGTATAAAAATCCACTGGTATTAGTAACTGAAATTAAAAATTGGTGCATTGTACTTAATAAACAATAATATCGCCGCTTTTCTGGTTCGAGCGATTACGCAGAGGTTCGTAAATTAAACCGCGCTGCTAAATAATTGTTCGCTAGGAACACTGCCCGGAGGAGAGGATAAAAATCTTCGCACAATCGGCGATAATACCTTAAATTCCTCTCTATGAACACTCCACCAATTTAGAGGATTTTCATCCACATTTATTCTTTTTTTAGTACGGTAAGCAAGTAACTCCTTTTTGAGTACAGCTTCAATTCCTTTATCGGGTATTTCTGTACTCTCATCTTCACTCGACGAATCTACATCATAGCAAGGTCGCTTTGTAAACATGGCTTTCTGTTGACACCTGATGTCCCTGGTCCTAGTTGTCCCATATCATTTTCCGTGCAATCAGACATTTTTATTCTTTTAGCTCTTTCGGTGTTGGTATAAAGAGATCCGAAAACATCATTCTCAGTATTAATGAACTTTAAAATGTCATCTTTAATCTTTTCTTCAGTCACCGGTGTAAAAAATTTGTGCTTATAGCGAGGATCTAAGTAGGTGGCGATGGTATATAAATTGTTATCTGCCAAGCTGGAAAACTTTGTTGAAAGTTCATTTTTCAAAGTCGTAGCAGCCTGGCGAATCGGATCAAACTCTCGTGATCTTGTTAAAAAGTCATCAACTTTTTTTTCAAGCATTTGAATTATTGGGATCACAGATGAAATAAGAGCGTGAGAGCCGCTTAGTTCCCGCGTTGCTTCCTCAAAAGGACCCAGTAATTGAATAAAACTTTCAATAATTTTCCATTCTTCTGGCAAAATAGGGTCAATTTCATTGTCATTCATGTAAAGACTCAGAGCATCCTTTACCTTTGAAAAACGCTCGAACATGTAGAACGTACTGTTCCATCGCGTAACACAATCTTGGAACACTTTCAGATGCGGTTGATTCAGTCTGTCCTGAATTGATTGCAGTTGTTTCTGGGCAATGGTAGAGTGATTAAAATGAGTCGAAATTTTCTTACATTTTTGTTTTAGTATTTTTATATTCTCCTGCGAACCTAAACAACTACGGATAGTTAGTTGTATCTTGTGAACAGTACAATCTATATCATTCACTGCTGCTAATCGCGCTGCTCTTCATGTTAGATCCTTCATCTCTAATTAGGCAATGCAGTTGCCCGTTTTTAATATTCCATTCAGAAAGCATGGTGCTAAATTTGTCAGCTATTATGTCCCCAGTGTGACGGTCATTAAATGTCTCACATTTCAATATAATTGACGATCTATCAAAGCTTTCTGCAATTCCGTGGCAAGTCAGGCTAAGTAAAGAAGCGTTTGAACTTGGATCCGACCAAATATCAGATGTAAACGACATGTGATCAAATTTTTCGATTAATTCTTTAACTTTTTGAGCAACCTTGCTATATAATTCCTTGCATACAAAATCAGTAAAAAAATTGCGTCCTCTTAAATTATATCTTGGTGCTACTTCTTGCATCAATCTACGAAAACCCAGACCTTCAACAAAATTAAATGGTAAATTTTGAAGTGCAATCATTTCTCCAATGCGTTTATCAATTTTTTTAGAATTTAAATTATCGATGTCCCACTTCTTTTCTTTTAGAAATACTTCTTCTAAAGAAAGTTGTTTCTTTGCTTCTTGCAGAGGAGTGGTAACTTTATCTTAAACAAAAAATTAACATGTAAATATAAATTTTCGTAATTAAAAACTATTTACCTAAAAGTAATGAACAAGTGCGGACGTGTTTAATTTTGAAAAAAAAACGTATTTCAATATTTTTGTAAATATCTCTTGAAACCAAATGTCATACAATAACGCAAAACTGTTCGGACTTATTAATTATTAGTTATGTTCGATCAAGAATGTGGAAATGGACGAAAAAAAGACATGATAATTGTCCATGTTATGTCTAACTAAGAAGATGACCCTTAAGAATAAAGACAGCTATTCCTAACGAAATGCTAAAAGGACACAGCACTACCAGAAATTACTACAAGAAATGTATCATAATTCATTTTTTTTAAACTATTAGTAATTTCTAGATTAAGTAAGTAATAATAAAATATGCAAATTCGTTTAGAAATAGAAATAGAAATTTTATTTTGCGAGAATGTGGTTAATTACAGATGACAGTTATTTTTATACATTTCCAAGACACATTTTACAATTTAAGACACAGTTTACAATGTCCTATTAATAAAAAATTAAATTAAAATCTAAATTGCATTATTGTTTTCTGTATTTGTTTAAACTACTTATGTACTATTGGTGCAATAAAGAATATTTGTTTATGTATGTATAAAATTAATCAATTAAAACTCAAAAAAAAGATGATCTTACCTGTGTCAGATTTCATCTTCTGTAATTTTTGTTCTTTACTGATGTTCTCAAGCGCAGAAAATTCTTCTGAGTGCATCGACTTTAGATGATTTTTTAATGACGAAGGTTCGGCCCCTTACGAGAGTAGCTTTATTGCATATTTACAATTAGCTTTATCCTGGTCCTCTTTATTTGGTTCAAATAATTCCATATTACTTTGGGTCGGTGGTGACATTGTTAAGCAACTAGTTTGAATAATATCAATAATGAGAACCACACTGAAAAAATAAAGAATTTAGGTCATAAATGATATTTTTACCTAATATAAACGTATTACCGTGAACATAATAGAATTTACCTTGCGATCTTATATAAGTCTAATTTAAAGTTCACCCATAAACACTTATTTTATTTAGTACACAGACACACAGTGTTCACTGTATTACAACGATTTTATATATTATACGAAAAGCAGTCCACAGCGCAAACAAACACGTAAATCACGTAATACTTTATTCACAAGAAACAATAATACACACAACAAACGTGTAGAAACTTGTCACTAATTACTTCGCTCTCCATTGTCATTGTCACGTGCGACCGTCTCGCGCCAATCGCCGGCTCGCCCAATTTCTTCTTATCGCTACTTGCATTATATTCACATCCGCATGAACATCCGCATTGATTAATGCGGATGCGGATGCGGATGCAGATGCCCAAATCTATGCGGAAGTTCCGCATTTGCGGATGCGGATGCGAATGTTCGCAACAACCCTAATCTCACTACCATAAACGGGAAAAATAGCGTTCCGGCTGGAAAAAATCCTGTCGGTCTATGCACAAACATCCTGTATAAAAAATAAAATTGAAATTACTAAAGGTAGCAAAACATTTATATGTGAAAAATAACGCTTCTGTGGTTACAGCCTGTTGAGAAAGTACCACATATAACTCAACAATAGAAACAATGATAAAACAATACATATGGAATATTTATCTGCACTGAAGTAACTAAGCATTCTTGAAGCAACATCTTGAATTGGCAACCCTACGGTAGCCGCAAGTCCACGTCCCACTGACGAGATCCCACGACATCCGGTCATCGATTCTACCACATTCCCTCATACAAACATTGCGTAGCTTTTCTTATAGGAGAATTGAAACCGATGTAACGATTAACTAGTTTAACTATTGTATATATACTGTTTTACTATAGCTTTCACATACATATATATCTCTCTACGGCACGAGTCTACCTGTAAAGCGTCTATGTATAGCCTTATCCTCTACGGGGGCTAGTGCAGAGTGCCGAGTTCACGCAAAATCTTCCTTCACCTCAGTATGCATTTGATAAGTCATGATGAGGCAATTGATATGTTAGTGTTTATTTAAATAATAAGCTGTCGGTTACCGGTCTTACAACAAGGTACTGAATACGCCTTCGTTCACCGCACATCTACTGCGTAACCAATTTGAAGTGTAATATTTACCTTTAGTTTTTTTATGTTACGTAGTGGACTGAACGGTCAGGACGCTACCTGATGTAGTGATACGCCTGACCATGACATTGAAGGAGAACAATAACTGATAGACATTATTACTCTCATCATGCCGCACTGAGCCCGTCACCGAGCAACGATGTTAGGTATCTTGTACCGATAATTTTACTAGCTTGTGATACATATTTTTAGAATTATTTTAATGTATTTGGGCTATCGCGAGCTAAGGTAGTGCATGTTTAAAATGCCTATCAAACAGAACGTTATTGTTTGAACCACTGTACGCTCAGCCACTGTTATATGTTTAGTGAATTAGTGTAGTAAGATCATTGTCGCCGCACAGCTACTTCCTGCAAATTCTAAAGTGACAGTATGACGTGTAGCAGTACTGTGAAACGATTAGGTAGGTATTTGGGCTGTCGCGAGGCAAGCTAACAGCCCGAGGCCTATTTATAATGAAACCAGACAGGTAAGAGTGTGCGATGCGCCGTAACGCCGCCGGCGGTACGCTACTGGAAACCGCACACTTTTTTTCCATCTAACTCGTTCTGTACGAAAACCTGAGCATGTCATTTGGCAATATCTTCGAAGCATCTGGTAACATTTGAACGCTAAATGCATTTGTGCTCCACAATAACGAGTGAGATGTCAACGGCAAAAGACTGGCCACACAAGTTTCGTATGAATAAAAACGATTTGACTCCACAAAAGCATGCGGTGTGTGAATGGGCGCTAGGTGTGAAACAAGCGAGATAGGTCGTCAACGGGCGACAGCAACCGAGATGCATTCAAAAGATAAAAAATAATTGAAGTCGGACTTGGTCCGGCATAGTGTTTAACGTATGAAGTGACTTCGCCACGCTGTTTTGACACTTAACTTGCAGTATATAAGATTGTAATTGTCTTGCGGCATAAAACCAAAGAAAGGGTTCATTAAGGGTATCTTTCATGACAAATGACATCCCGTTTCTTTAAGGTTACTCTTATATGTCGCAATTGTATTTAACTTGAAATAAGCTAGTAAAATTACCGGGTACAAAAGACCTAAGATCTGTTGTGTAATGGTTGAGAGGTCGGCTACTACATCAAGGGTTCCGGATTCGATCCCCGGGCAGTACAAACATTTATGTGCATGAACACGTCTGTTTGTTTTGGTTATATATTATTTATTATATATTTACAAAAAAGTATAAAGTATGTTTATCCATTCGTTTAGCACCCATATTAGAGGTTTATGTGTGTATGTCAGTGGATATTTAGTTTATTTTTTATGTAATAGGTTTTCAATACACAAAATTAAACAATCCTTAGTGGAAGATCCTCATCGCCATTATTATGTATCCCAACGCTGGATATTGTGGGCGGCATTAATTTTTACGTATCGTACAAAGGCCATGCCTAGTATTCGCCCCAGGCTACGTCTGCCTAAAAGATGCCGTAATTACATCTCCGCGGCGACCCCCCAACTTTATTTGAAAGGTCCTCTTGGGTAGACACAAGACTTGTTTGAACATGGCGCCGGATATATTGTATCATTATCAGCCCATAGTTTCCCACTGCAGGGACAAGCTTTCCAATAGGCCAAAGGGATGGATCCATGACCCACCAAGGGTCCATGACCCAGGATAGAAGAATATTAAAATCTACCATCCATAGGGAGCGAGGGTTTGACAAACCCCCCGATGCTTTGAAGATCTTTGTTCTAATTTAATATTAATCTAATTAATATATTTTTAAAATATTTATATATTAATTTATATATTTATCTCTTCTTTAAGCGATCATTTTTCGACACATCCAAAATATTTTTTAGCAATTTTTAAGTGAGCTATCGCAGTCTATGGCTGGGCAAACGTCTTTCCCAATTTGCGCCATCCACCGCTTTTCTTAAAAAGCAAATTACGGCACACTTAATAGTTATGCAAGTGTCGGAGGCTCATTGGTGTAGACTGTTGCCTTCCAACCTGGAGGGTGCAGGTACAAATCCCGAGATTTACCTTTTTTTTAATTTTCGAAATTATATACAGTACGTTTATCACACGCGCATGCCTACAAGAGATTCAAAGGATGTGCGTAAAGTCGGCCAATCCTCATTGGGCCCGCGTGGACGACTAAGGCGTAGGCTCATGTCCCTCAGTGGGGACGTAAAATGAGCTAAGAGGATGAAATGATTATATCATTTAGTCTATTACATCCCGTAGTGTGATCTAGTCTTCCTCTACAGTATTGCTTTGAAGAACCACAGAGACTGAACTGTCTACTAGGATTCTCAAATTAAAATAATTCAAGAAGCTCATTTCACACGGCATAAAACTCTTAATACGAAAATTTGTATGTGTTAAAGCTTTTTTACGTACTATCAAAGATCAAGATAAGGCCCCTTTTTGCATGTTCTGAAAGCCATGTTCGAACCCTGTATGGCAGCCATTTTGAAGCGCCGTAGGCGCCGCCGCAAGCGACCTGAATGCCTTCCTTTAACCGATAGTTTATGTGCCTAGCTTCGGGCCACGGACTTTATAAAATAACCTTTAAAATGTTTTTGATCAGTTTTTATGTATCAGACAACTTCGGTTCATTTAAAATTTAAATTAAGAACTGGACTTCCTAATATAATGCGTGTAAATAATTGATAATAATGTCACCCGCAGCGTATGAGGCATACAAGCGCATTTTGTTTAATTGAAAGAGGTCGCTGGTAAGAATTTATGAAAAGATGGAATCCAGAATATTTTGCGAAAATCGATGACGTCCTTCACTGCTAGAAATTCGGATAAACGTACATAAAATTTTAGAAAATTCGAAATACATTGGTACGTGGCGAGATTTGATCCTGCACCCTCCGGAACGGAAAGCAACAGTCCACCCAATGAGCCACCGCTCTCATTTGAATTCAATTATTATTCATTTACGCTATTTAGTCCCAAAAATGTTGACCAATATCTTGCTTAATCAATTATTTTTTTATTATGATGCATTCAAAAAATGTAGTAAGGTTCTGTTTAAATAAGTAAAAGTACAAACTTATAAGTATATTTATACTTTTATTTGACGACCATTTGGTGTTGCGGTTGAGAGTCGACTGTACCAAGGGTTCCGGGTTCGATCCCCGGCAGTACAAACATTTGTGTGCATGAACATGTCTGTTGTAATGTTTGTTTCTATGTATAATATGTATGTATTTACAAAATATATATATATAATATATATAATAGTGTTTATCCGTTGTTTAGTACCCATAATACAGCTTAACGCTTAACTTGGGGCTAGATGCGCTGTGTGAATGTCAATGGATATTTATTTATAACCATTGAATTTATGTTTTAATCACTTTTTACTAGGCAATCTATCACAACATTTTAATGCTGTAGCTGACTAAAGTTTTTATTAAAAAAGTATCATTTCTGGCTCATACGTCACTTATTTGTGCACGCCACATTGACCTAATACAACTGGCCACGGCATTCGCTAACAAAGCCACAGGCTTTGTATATAGGCTATTCAAACATTTCCAATGGAGTTTAATAAATTTTTATTTACATATCATTTGGTGCTACGGCCGGGGGCAGATTTGCCAGAGGGGCTTTATCTACACCGTGTTTACGCCCGGGGCTCCAAGGTTCCAGGGTTCTACCCAAGACTTCGATAACAATTACTTATATAACTTTATATAGCGTTATATAATACTAGCGGCCCATTCCGGCTTCATCCCGGTGTTCATATTTGTTTATATTTTTAGTAGTACATATTACTATTTATTTGGATAAGGTTTCAACAGAAGTATTGATTGTGACATAACAAAAGTAGTAGAACACATATTTTTTAAATATATGCAAAACTTTTGTGCTACCATAAATAGTTTCTGTAGCGAATTCGACGAAATACGTTTTAAGGCACCTTTTACACTTTGATTTTCGTTACTTTAGTAATACTAAGTCAACAAATATAACCTAGGTTACACAAAGTTAATGTAGCATTTGAAAGGTAAAAATATATTTTAAGTCGTCTTTTTAGTTTGAGTTCATTCATTTTCGCTTCACCTTTATGTGAAGACTGTGGTGAGTTTGATGATGTCCTCAACATATTGATGGAGTGCGTGCGGAACGAACACTATAGAAGAACACTGTCTAACCTCATCTTTGCCTAAGTCGGCACAATTAATGTGGTTCTTGCCGAGACATTGTCAAAAATGGCGAATAAATTATATAAGTTGTATGAAGCAAAATTTAATTAAAATTTGCCTATATTAAAAGTTTGGATAACTCTTTGCAACATAAAAATTTTTTCACGTTACAAAGTGAACAGGACGGCCAGGACGCTCACCTGATATCAGTGATACATTTGATCATGTCATAGCGGCATTGATTGAAACCAAAACTGATAAACAGTTATTATTCTCCATCAAAGCCGTACAACACCCGACACCTAAGACAACATGTCTCTTATACCCGGTATAAGAGACATGTTGTCTCTTCACAACGAAGAGTAGTATCCAATTTATTTTAGCATGTCCCTCGTTTGCATGTCTGCCAACCAAACAATGCAGTATTTCTGCGATCTAGTGCTTAGTTAGGAAACTGTAAGCTGGGATCCCGAGGGTTCAGCCCGCGGCGATCGTCCACTATTCGATAACGTTTGTAACATACATCTGGCTTTAGTTCTACCACCTATCGTATGAGGACAATTCTGAACAATATTAAGTCCAGAATTATGGCTAGACTTCGTTAGAGTGAAGGGTCTTGGGTGTGGATCCATGCTATTAATTAACCGCTGGAGGTATAGGTGAGGAATCCATAAAATATCCCCTCTACGTATATAACGCACCCTTCCAAAAGTCTTGGGTTCTAAATACGCTTCTCATAATAACACTAAGGGGTTTAACATACTAATGTAATGAACCATCCTAAAACACTTCATATGTGTAATGACGATTCAAAAATATTGTGTAGAATCAAAGACTCTAAAGTTGTAAGAAGAGCTCGTACAATCGGTAAACAAAATAAAGTCATTCGTTAAAATGAAATGAAGACAAACTTGCGGCTGAACTTCCAGCGGTTCAATGAATTTACATTGAAAATTTCATTGGCAAGATGAAAATTCATGGTTTCGATTCTTAGTAAAGAAGTTCGGAATAATTCTCCGGACTCAGGTATTTTTAATTATACCTTAGTTTTTATTTTCAGACAATGAGTGGGCATAGAAACAGTGCTTTAAAGAATCGTGTTTATTCTCTGTTAAGAAGTGAACTTTCCGACCAGTTCGCTGACCTGTTGGTAAGTGATACGCCTTTCCGAGAAAGATGCAATGAAGGTGTAAAACAAAACCAATAACTGTAAATATAAATTATTTTCCATCCAGACTGCACTACGCCCGTCATCCGAGACGACAAAATTATATCTAGCTAGAGCGTCGATGGCTCATTGATGTGGACTGTTGCCTTTCGGTCTGGAGAGATCTGAAATTATGAAGAAGTTGTTGCTCTGAGTCGCCTACGATTTTTTAAAGTTCCCTCCATTTCCCTTTATCTAACCCTGACTTTCTGAAATAGTTCTGTAACATGGTACCGCCTCTTAAATATCCTCTTTCCAACGAAAAAAGAATCTTCAAAATCGACTCATTTCCTACGGGGATACCCACGTACAAACATACAAAAAGTTTCCATCATTAGACTAGGACTTCCTCATCATGGGACCACCTTTGCAGCATCCTCTTTCCAACAAAATAAGAATCGTAAAAATCGGTTCTTATACGACATAAATCCGTGAACAATATTAGAAAAAGAGCATATCCAAAGTCGAATTTAGTAACCTCCGTTTTTGAAGTCGATTATAAACTCTAAGTACATCAAATCTTGCTGTTAAAGTGGTGCTTGATCTCAAGCAATATTTGGGTTCTTTAAATTATTATTCCCTGATACTATTTCTAATAGTTCTGTAGCGAATTCTAAAATTGATATCTAGATGGAATATTTTTCACTATTTACTTATAGCCCATGTACAATAAATGATGGAGAAGGAAAAACAAAAATAAATTTAATTTAATTAAACAACTTAGTTCATAAAATGTGCATGTGGAGTTCATTATTAACCTTACAAACGCAGGGTACGCCAACATCCCGACAAGTTTAATAAGCTCCACCTAAACCTAACTTCATGTACTAGTTCGTTGAAAAGTTAATTCCAACGAGCTCCCTATATATTTGTCGATATGTGTCAACCATATACGTTTTAACTGCAACCAATTCACTTACTGCATCTACGTTGTGCCTACATTATGTTTGGGTGACGACGACGAATTAAAAATTGTAGTTTTTGTATTGTCCTACTAAACCTTTTACTTGTCGTTTCTTACTTTTTTATTCAGAAAATATTGCTTGTTGGTAGAAACGATGTACCGAGCATACTAATAATGAATCACTCTTGGTTTTATCATCATCAGCCTACAACGACCCACTGTGTGGCCCAGGCCTTCCCGCAGCCAGCTTCATCATCAGCTCATTAAACGTCCCCACCGAGGGGCACGAGCCTACCCGTAAGGGTGTTAAGGCCTTAGTCGTCCACGCGGGCCCAGTGCGGATTGGACGACTTCACGCACAACCTTTAAATCTCTTCGCAGCCAGCTTAGCTGTGGGCTATATTCTCCATGTATTTGTCAACCCATGTCGAGACGTCGGCAACATGTTTGTTTGTAATCATCATTTCTGATTCTTCATTACTTATGATGTTGGTGATGGATCTACCAAGCTCATGGTAGATTCATCACCAACATCATCATAAGTAATTCAAGTATGAGCGGCAGACTCACTTAAAATTATCATATTACAAAATAAACACCACCAAAATTCCGGGCCAAAATTACCCGAACGCGGAAGTATAACTTTGTTAAATTCAACGATAATAATTGAATATATCGCATTAATAATCACGTCGGGCTTTCGATACACATTCGATTATGGGTAGTCGAAAATGATAAATATTTTATGACCCCATATTAATATGTGGTAAAGTCATGAGTAGTCGCTGGGTAAAATATTGGTTTTACTTGGGCCAAACTAGCCAACTTGGCCGGCACAATTTCAAGAGGGATGCTAATAGGAGGATTCATTTGGGCTGGGCGGCATTCGGCAAGTAACGTCTTCACGTCGACGATTCCGCAATGCTTGAAGACAAAAGTCTTTGAGCAATGCGTCCTACCCGTACTAACATACGCAGCTGAGACTTGGACACTGACTGCGAGGTTAGTTCACAAGTTCAAAGTCATTCAACGCGCAATGGAGTGAGCTATACTCGGAGTCTCTCTTAGGGATAAGATTAGAAATTATTAAATCCATAAGAGAACTAAAGTCACCGACATAGCCCGCCGGGTCAACGAGTTGAAGTGGCAGTGGGCTGGTCACGTATGTCGCAGAACGGATAGCCGTTGGAGCAGACGAGTTCTGGAGTGGAGACCGCGTCTCGGCAAGCGAAGCGTAGAACGCCCTCCGGCCCGATGGACCGACGACTTGCGAAAAGTCGCTGGTGGAGGCTGAATGAGAAAAGCGGAGGACCGGGATGTCTGGCGCAAAATGGCGGAGACCTATGTCCAGCAGTGGACTGCGAGAGGTTGAATAGAAAATATTGGTAATTTGGTTTTAAACGGTCCTTCGACTACTTTGACCATCCTAAGGCAGAAGTCATAATGTCATTGTTAATAAATTAATGTATTTATTCTAATGTACTGAAATTAAATTTATAAGCAACTCCAATTTTATTTATAAACACTTATAGATGGCATGACCGACTTAAGCACACTCTTTAAGCCCGCAGCATCTCGTCGATTTCACATCAATGCCGCCATTATCACTTTAAAACACTACAGGCTTTCTTGTTCACTTACTCGACCAAGAAGCAGAGCAAGAGGCCTCGAGCTTTAAGTAAATTTGACTAAAGTACTTGATTATGTATATGTAACAACGTAAAATCTTAACATGAATTTCTTAAACGCGACGACCCATTTGGTTTAGCGGTCGAGACGTGGGCTGCTACACCATGGGTTCCGGGTTTGATCCCCGGGCAGTACAAACATTTGTGATCATGAACATGTCTGTAATGGTCTGGGTGTTTTCTATGTATACCATGTATGTATTTACAAGAAAAGTATATAAGTATATTTATCCGTTGTTTAGTATCCATAGCCGTTGGTTAAACCACCAACGGCTTTACTTTATAATTATAGCGGTGGCGTACTCACGTGCCCGAAGTGCTCAAGGACCTTTAAGGCAAAAGTTGGTTACAGTAGCCATATGAGAGCACATGACCGCGCGGATCAGAGACGCTGGCTGCTGAACCCGTGCAACAGTCACTGTAGCCGAAATCGGCTTGGAATAATAATAGTATCCATAGGCTTAATGAGTAGTTTGGGGCTAGATGGCGCTGAATGTCTGCTGATATTTATTTATACAATACTTGCTTCTTACATAAGTGAAAACGTGCCTGAAAAGCTTATATTATTTGGTAGTTTTAACATCCGGTTCATTGCGAACGCGTCCAATTGAGCGATTATTATAATTTATTGCATACATGAAGGGGTATATCACAAGAGATTGCCGTAAAACAAAATGAAAACTTTATACAAAATTCACTGGCGGCGATCACGAAATCACAAAGCCATCGGCGCATACCATTAAAAGCGAGCTCGGAAAATATTTAGCAACAACATCGGAACACATACGTTCATAATTACCGGCATATATTTTATAAACCCCGTTATTCGGGGTCCCGATTCTGCTAATTTCAAAATGTGGTAATAAGATCGGTATTATCACTCTTAGATGAACAATTATCTACATAATTAGAGGCAATATCACATACACACACACATACACGCACGCAAGCACGCACGCGCGCGCACACACACACACACACACACACACACACACATGTTAAGTTAGATATTTTCATAACTGTGTTAAAACTTACTATTACTGTTACCTCTTAAGTTTCCTTTTGTTGTTTATACAATTGTTGTCAATACGTTTAATCACAAATATCACAATTAAGTTATTCGAAGAGCAGGGTCTCCTGTTACAAGTATCTATAATATACTTAAAAGGAGTCCCTGGACACTGGCTATTGTAAAACGATATTTGAAGGTAAATAAATATTTTTCATTTTTTTTGAATATCAACCAATAAAAGTCCGAGCCGCTTGACTCATACGTTGACACATGTTTTATATATATGCCATAAAATTATTTCTTAAAATGTTGACCTTAATTCGTTATTAAAAGGGCACAATATCAAATGCTCGAGCATACTACAATGTCACTATGATATAGTACGGCTTACTTATGGCTTACTATCCTATCGTATAGTATTGTAACAAGCGATAGGATTATAATTGAAAATTTTGCTCAACGGACGGATGGCCATAATTTTGCCAGTGTTGCCACCTTAGCTCTTTTGTAGCTATATCTAGCACTTTTTAGTATAGGTGAACTCCTTTTTTAACGATTTAGCCCGAAAAGAGCAATCTAGCCCTTTTTCACTGTCTTGATGAGACAGACAGACATGCTGACAAGAACTTTTTTACTATATCATCGGTCATGATGACCTTGTTTTTAGACGCACCAAAAAAAAACGACTTCATGACTTTATGATTATTTCAGCATTTTTAGAACAGAAATTCTTTTTTCGCTCAATCTAGCCCTTTTTGACTTCTTCTAAAACACAGGTGGCAACATTGAATTTTGCCGCGGACACTTTTTAAGTGAGATTTTGCATGTTCTTAGTTGATTGTTTATCTAAGGTCCCACTAATACAATTTTGAATTCATTCGTTTTGTTCTACGGTAGTATTTAACTCATGACACTATAAAACTATTACACCGTCTATATATCAGTATCCTATTACGAGCTGGGGTTTCAGGATACATTATTGCCAAACACGAAGAATAACACGGTAACACACTTTATTAATTTTACCACTATTAATTACACACAACACTAATTACAATTACACTCTCACTAATTAGTCAATTCACGCACTCACAATAATCACTGATTAGCACTACACACTGTAATACAACACTTGATGAGTCCGTATAATTTCCGCACACATACGTAATAATCACTCGTCAACTCTTCACACTCGACGATCCCTTAGATATCGCTGTATCACTTGCTTCTTCCTTGTAGTCGCAGGTATTTCGCTCTTCGTTCGCTCTGAGTAGAACACAAGACTCCCGGCGCACCCATCGCCCGCCTTATATACCTGTCCGCCCGCTGAGCTCGAAGCGTCGACGTCACATAGTCTACATAGTTCGCGAAATATTAGAACATACACTCTTTGCTATTTGG